>CATIWM010169216.1:0-10339 GCA_949671775.1 Mallotus repandus
TAACGTGCAGAAAAATAAAAATACAGAGAATTAATGTAGAGTAAAATAAAAATGTAAGATGTCAATTTATAAAAATAAAAATACAAAATATAAATTAAAAAAATAAAAATATAGGGGTCAAATATAGGTTCAACCATTGGATAATGATTTAAATTAGTACCATGAGATGTCCATGAAATATTCAACCCCTACGGAGTTAAGGAAAAGTCCATGAAATATCCGTCAAATGTTGAACCCTACGGAGTTAAATGAATTTACATGTAAACTTGCCGGAATTAGTGTTGTTTGTCCATCAAACAAACTTTTTGTTTTTTTGAAATACGGTCCTAATTATCCTCAACTATAGACTAATTTATTAAATTATTTTATTCTTTAAATTGTATCAATTTATAGAGTTAATTTTTCGACTTATTTCTATATTTTTTTTTTTTTGAAATGAAAAATTGCATTAACTCAAATCAGAGGATAACAAAGGAAGAAAGGAATTGGGGACAACATCATCCCAAAACATAGGACCTGTCTAAGAAATACTTGCTCTAGCTAACTCATGAGCAACACGATTTGCAGGTTTCCTAACAACAGAAAAACTAATTGCAGAAACATCATTAGCGAACTGCAAACAGTCCTCAAGAAATAAACCAAATAAAGAAACAAAATTCTCAGGTGCTCATAAAGCTTGAAAAACAACAAGAGTATCCAATTCAATGACAACACAATTCCAACCTCGATTTTTAACCCAGCTAAGAGCTTCCCGAACACCCATAAGCTCAGTCAAAATTGAATTGAAGATACCTGGAATCCAAGCAGAATAAGCTACCAAAAAACTACCATCATCACGCCTTGCGACCATACCAAAACTTGAAGAGTTTAAATTTTAAAAACTAGCAGCGTTGACATTTATTTTAATCCACTTGACTGGAGGTTTGAACCAACAAATAACGCCATTATCATCTTCATGAAACTGTTAAAAAATAAACTGTCTAGATTGGACAGTCTGCCACAAATGGAGTTGATTACCCGCATAATTCACCATCTGATGAGGACTATAAATCTTATTGTTCTATAAACTTATTTTTATTTTATCTAACTTAGAATTTTCATGTGAAGTTGCTTATGTGGAACGCTAACGTGTCTACTTCAGTGTGTTGATTAGACCAAAACGAAATGATGCCATTTTGGTTTATAGAGAAAAGGGAAAAATAATGCCTAAAACGTCTTTATTTCATCAACAATAGTAAAGAAATAAAGAAAGCACAATACCTAAACACAATAAAGAACGAAATCCCCAGGCAAAAAATAAGAACAAGAGAAGAAAATTCAAATTCTCTCTATCAATACAGTCCAAAAGAAGAAGAAGATTGAGGGTACAACAACAAATGCATTCTAAAACATCTAACGACAATGAAGGAAGCATAAACAACATCTCCAACAGGAATGAAGCCTTCTACAAATGTGGGTATCAATAAATTTTATTTAATCTGGTTTATGTTCATAGAACACACAGTGCGATTATTTTGTTTGGCACAACAAATGGCTGAATGAAAGAACCGTGTTCATACTGAACGAGCGAAAGAGGATGAATTGTAATATAGGGAAGAACAATGTGAATGCTGAAGCATTAAGAGGCAATATTGTGAAATTGAAAAGAGAAATTCAAGAAGTGCAAGCAAGTTTGAAAAGGACTCAAGAATTAATTACAGTGGAGAAAGGCTGCAATTGCAATAATTTTTATAAGAAGGGATTTTATGTTATAATTGGTTTTTAGTTTTACAAGCTTTTTTATTGTCAAATGCTAGGTTATTGATGAGTAGGAAAAGAGAAATTGATATGCTATTTGGTAGAATTAGTGCGTTAATGTTAAAAGTTGTAATTGTGTTGTTGCAAATGCTCTTCAACTTTTTGAAGTTGTTGTGGTTAAATTGAAATGTAACTTTTTGAAATTATAGCTTAAGTTGCTTTCAACAATTATGTTGCTTTTTAATTGCATCACATTTACAATTTTACAAGTTCAAAGTGTAAAATTATTATGCTTAAACAAATAGCTTAAACAATATTAACAATTGCTAAATAAAGGCTTTATGCCAAAATATAAGGCTACATCAAGCTTTGAAAGTATGCTAAAATACATGCTAAATTTGTTTGCCTGGCAATATAGGCTAAATCGGTTTGCCAACATGATAAACTAAATTAATATGCCAAAAAATTACGATAAATCAATATAACCTAAATCAAAATGCCCAAAATATATGCTATATCAGTTTGCCTTGCTATAGCCTAAATCACTTTGAGAAAAAAAAAATAGGCTAAATCAGTAGTGCCTAAATTTTTATGATAAAAATATAGCAATAAAATAATTAAAATTAGTTTGTTCCAAAAAGTTTATAGTGAGAGAGCTTAGTTCATATTCATGGTAGCTTCTTGAACTTCTATTGGGGCTTTGGAAGAATAGCTTGGCCTTGATGAGGCTTCAAAGTTGTGTTAACAGAATATCTTGGCCTTGACTTAGCTTTAGATAAGCCTAAAATGGCTTGAGATCTGGCGGTAACTCCTGCCAACGTTTAAGATGTTTGACTTGATGCTTGAGGTCTGTTGGAAGCTTTACTTGCTACTGTTGATGCTTGCCTTGCCCCAGAAATAAACTGCACATTTCGTTCACCAAACATCTAACAACAACATATCATAGTATCAAAAACCATAACCAATATGAATAAAGCATTTAAAATTTTAAAAAATATAAGAATTTACATATATCTTATCTCATTTGATATACACAAACCATAACCCTTTCTTGCATGAATAAACAAAAGTTGGAGTTATATATGGCCACCAATTCATAACATTAGCACACTTGAAAGCCCATACCTGACATCTTTCCTGTGCAATTGTTCCTAAATCAGTTGTTGTTGTTGCTCCCAAATTAAGCATAGAATAAGATTGTTGAGATGCTCCCACTCCTTCATTTTTGGATGGTGTGGATGTTGTTTGTCCATACTGAGCTCTCCTACGTCATCATTTGCCCCTCTATTATTTTGTATAAAGATAAGAAATGCTTAAGACTAAAATTACGCTAAAAAAAAGGGGAACGTATGAAAAATATCCCGTCATTTTGAGTTTTTAATTTTGGGGGCATATGATTTTTTTTTTTTTTTTTTGCACTTAAGTGACATATGGTTAGACACCGTTAGCAACTAAGTGACAATTGGCATAACTCCATTAAATTAGCCAACATGGCAGCGACCACTTTTGATCCGGCTGTTCTCCCTCCCTCCAGATAAGCAATGAAGGGTTAAAAAACACATAAACCCTAAATTTCATCCCTCTCAACAACTTCCCTTTCTAGCTTAAATAAATTTCTTTTAGTTGAGAAATTAAACTTTAATTCTCATCTTTAACATAATTAAACTGAAGATCTATGCAATTTATGAGCAATGGAAAGTGATTAAGCTAGTGTCAAATCGAAGACAACTCAAAAAGGCACTTTCACAAGCTGAAAAGGGAAAATTTGGCACTTTCCCAAGCTTTCTTGTGTGTGGAGAAACTCTTTGCTTGAGGAGAAAGGTATGTCTTGCTTAAAATGGGTCGGGTATGGGAAAATAGGTTGGTAAAAAATGGGTCCATTCTCTTGTTTTGCACTTTCGAGTTTCTAAATAGGTTCATTTTCTTGCATTGGCTCTATCGGGTTTCAAAAATTAATTAAAAATTAATAATTTTCATTTCATTGCATGTCTCGTGTTTTATAGCCATTAGTGTGTTCGTGAATTTAGTAATACATCACGGTGGTCATTGGAAAAGTTATGATAACATGGTTTATATTGGAGATGAGGTTGTGCATATGAAGAATGTTGATATTGATTACCTGTTAGTGTTTGAGCTACAAGGTTATGCAAAAGATTTTGGATCCAGAAATAGTATGCTAATGTGATTTAAAATATCTAAGTTAAGTGGTAATGAAAGTTATGAGGAGATAGAGACTGATGTAAATGTCAGTAATATGCTAGATTACAATCGAGGTTGTGATTTTATAGAGTTATTTTTTGTTAAAATTAATGAACCTTTAAGTGTTGATTATGGAAGTGGAAAACATAAGTGGAGTCCAAACATGTCAAATACGGTGACTGGCAGTGAGCACTTTTCTGAGGATTTATTAAATGATATTGACGTATGTTTAAGGGTGGGTGTATGGATGATGGGGATGTTGAGGGTGTGGATGAAGGTGCTGAGGGTGAGGGAGTGGATGGGGCTGATGGGGGTGAGGGTATGGATGGGAGTACTAAGGGTGAGGGTGTGGATGGGAGTGCTAAAGGTGAGGGTGTGGATGGGAGTGCTAAGGGTGAGGGTGTTGACGGGGCTGATGAGGGTGAGGGTGTTGATGGGAGTGGTGATTGTGTGGAGGAGTCTAATGAGGGTGAGGGTATGGATGTTACTATAAAAAGTCTGGATGGTGTTGTTAATGGGCTGAGGGTTTATATGAAGAGGAAGGTTGGAGCAGTGACTCAGAAGATAGTGATTATGTTATAAGTGATGGCAGTTACAATTCCACTAAACTTGATTCAGAATGCAGTGAAGCTAGTTGGCTATATGATGATTTAGAAGGTAATGATGATAATATATATGGTGATGATCACATAGAAGACCAAAGTCTAGAGAAAATGGATGGGTCAGTAACTGAAAATGCAAACAAAATTTATGGTTTGGCACCTGAAAAAATCAAGAACAAAATAAGGATATTGGGGTAGGGCATGATGCAAGGGCAGGGGTTGATGATATAGGAGCAGACCTAAGAGAAGATGATTACAAAGAGTTTAATGAAAAGGTTATGGATGAAGACATGGCTAGTTTAGATAGGTCAGATCGTGAAAATTATCCTGACTTTGATGAAGAAAAAGATATGAAAGACCCTCAGATGTGTAAAGGTATGAAATTCAAGAACATTAAATTTATAGGAAGGCTTTAAAGGAATGGGTAGTTAAAAGAGGGTATGAGTATAAATTTTTGAAGAATAAAAAGGATAATAGTAATTTGCAAAGAGAAATGCAGATTCAGAATTCATACCTTTAAAATGCAAATATCAACCACTTTTCAAATTAAAGCTTTCTAACCACAACATACCTGTCCAAGAGAATCAATTAGTAAACTTGTTGATTCAAGTTATTTGGCTAACAAGTATCTCAAGGACTTAAGAGATAATCCAAAATAAGATGTACTTGCCATGCAAAAGAGATTTCAAAGGGAACTTGGAGTTACTGTTTCATTACATTCATGTTATAGAGCAAAGAGAAAGGCAAAGAAAATTATAGAAGGGAATCAAGTAGAGCAATACAGGTGTTTATTTGATTATGTAGAAATAATTAGGAAGGCAAACCCTAACAACATGGTGAAGATCAAATGTGAAAGTGTCCTTAAGGAGTTATACGATGTTAGTGTATATGGTGTTGAAAGGAGCTTGGAGGGTAGTAGCATACCTGCACTGTAAGTATACAAGTATTTAAGCACATGTATGTCAGGTTTAGTGCACAAAAATATGCATTTTTCTCAGGCATAAGACCTTTCATAGAATTGGATGGGTGTCATTTAACCACACCTGTTGGGGGGATGGGGCCATCTGTTGTATGCTATTGGAAGGGATGGCAATGAGAACATATTTTCCATTGCCATGTCAGTTATGGATATTAAATGCAAAGCTTCATGGCTTTGGTTCTTAGGTCTGTTTTTTTATGATTTTGGCTCTTCAGAGGAAACCGAATGGGTGTTTATGTCTGATAAACAAAACGTACAACATTATATCTTTTTTATACTTACCCTTGACTGATTAATGTGGCTAGTATAATGAAGTTTTATCAACTGTTTCTAAATGCAGGGATTAGTAGAGGCTTTTTAATACATCATGCCTAATGTGGAGCACAGATATTGTGTTAAACACATGGATGCCAATTTCAAAAAATTATTTTGAGGATTGGATTACAAGAAAAGGCTTTAGGCTGCTGCAGGTGCAGAGACAGTCAAGGCTTTTGAAGCTAGTATGAAAGAGTTAAAAGAATTCAATGACAAAGCCTATGATTAGGTGATGACTCATGACCCTAAATGTTAAGCAAGGGAATCTTTCTCCACTCATACGAAGTGTGATGCACTGCAAAATAACATTAGTGAATCATTGAATTTGTATTTGCTAGAAGGTCGAGACATGCCTATTCTTAGCATGCTTGAGTGGATTTGAAGGAAGTTGATGAAGCGAATACATGTCAAGTACACTGGAATGTTGAAATACAAAGGGGAGTTGTGTCCTAACATTTAAGATAAGTTCAAAAAGTTGAAGATTGAATCTCGTAATTGTTTTTGTACATCTACAGGTGAGAAGAAGTATAAAGTGGAATTTTACTCAACTCAGCATGTTGTTGATTTAATTGGCAAGACCTGCAACTGTAGAATGTGGGATTTATCAGGCAGGGTATTAAAAAAGCCAATATTGTGCGTATTGGCTGTTTCATACCGGATTTTAGCCTAGGCGATCCGATACATAGCTGGTTCGGTACATCTAAAAATGGCAATCCATATTTGGTCGATGAATTGGCCATTTTTTTGTTTTGTCGTCCGTATTTGCCATTTTTTACCATTACGCAGGATAGCGCCATTGTATCATCTAAAGAAGAAGAAGAAGAAGAAGATGCCCAACCCAATAAGCATCCCAAGTTTTAGAAATAGTCCAAGTGGATATCAGCCCATAGTCAAGTGTTTGGGCCTATTAAATTTTTGTAGAATTATTAGTAATTGTATTTATAAAGATATTTGTTAAAGTATTTGTAATTATATATAAATGTAATTTTTTTAATTTCTTTTTTATTTATGAAAAATGATTGTTATATATATATATATATAAAATTTGTATTTATCCTCTTAATTATATATAATTAATTTTATATTGTATAATTAATTATAATAAATATATTTTTTGAACTAAAAAATTTTTTTACTAGTGAATCATTAGACATTACATGATTTTTTTTTTTTACCATAGAGGTTACAATACTTATTTTCTTTTGAATGGATATAAACCCTCCGTCAATTATTATAATCGTAATTACAATTGTTATTATAATGATTCAAAGTTTATAAAATTTGCTTTTTACTATAGCACAAAAATTTTAGTGCAAATATATATTTTTTAAGTAATTCTTAACTTCTTATATTAGATGTTAAAGTTTATTTCGCATTTTTTTATTAATATGGTGCAAAAAATTGATTATTTTTTAAAATTCACGGTACCGCCGAATGATATAGTCCGAATTGTTCCGATTTAGTCCGATACTATTACACCGTTACCAATGTCGAAACGATTCACAAAACTATTATTTAAAACCATGTTATTAGGTGTACCTTGTAATCACGCCATTGCTACCATCTATGCCAACAGAGAGAAGTTTGAGGCTTATGTCCATGCCTATTTTTCAACACAAACCTACCTAGCTTTGTATAAGCATGCTATATCGCCTATCCCAAGCCATGAAGAATGGGAAAAAACTGATCTAAATGACATTTATCCTCCCATTCTAAGAAAACCAGCAGGGAGACCTAAGAAAAAATGAATTAGAGGTCCGAACAAACTAAAAAACCCTTACAGGGTTTCATAAGCTGGTGAGAAGATTGTTTGTGGAAATTATGGTCAAATTGGACATAATGTTCGAGCGTGCAATTTTGTCATTACTAGTGAGACAACATGGTAAAAACAGATGAGGAAAAAATCCAAGAACAACACTTTGGAGCACATATTCCATCAACCTATACTCAGGTATAATGTGGATGAGTTTTTCTTAACTATGTGTCATATACATGTCATTGTAATGTATTTTGTTTTTTTACCATTAGACTTGTAGAATCAGCCAAAGCGAAGAAACGGTGGTGTCATGACCCGAACCAATGTTACGTGACTGACACTAAGGAATGTGGATACATAAAGTAACCGAAACCCGTAGCAAGCCTTAAAAAAAATTTTCACGAAATAAAAATAATACTCTTAGCAATAAATTATAATAAATGCACAATAAAATAAAAGCATAAAATAATATTCTTTTAAAATACAATATTTCAATTTAGATACAATATAGAATGCCGATAATACATATTTTGAATTTAACTACTGTGGTGTCTAGAATTCAGTTACAAAGTATACAAATTAAATTAACATACATAATGCAGCCAGTGAAGAAGAAACTCGGCGCAAACTGGGGATATTAGGAGATAGACTGTGAGGTCCTGAAAAAAAACAAGTTGGGGAGAATTAGACCTCACTGAGAGAATCAATTTTATAAAATGCATGCTGGTTTTAAAACCATTTGTTAAAACCCTCTTTTTAAAACAATATAAAATAAAATAATTATACTTATTAAAATCATTTACTTTTCTTGATAATATTTATATAAAGTCTCTTTTAAAACTTTTTAAATCAATTTAATATGAAATTCTCATATAAAAATATTTAAAATATTTATTTAAGTGGAAAACCTGGTAGAACACATAAACCATTATTCTACTAGCCTTTTGGCTCTCTTTAATCCAAATGACTACCGTCCCGCTCTCTTTAATCCCAGTGACTACCATCCCGAGAGCAATGCATCAACCGAGTTACTGCTACAATCATTTCACTTAATCCATATGGATGTCCCGAGAGCAATGCATCAACCGAGTTACATCCCTTTTTCTTTTCTTTTACCGGCCCGAGAGCACTAGCTCCATCGAGCTCTAACCATTTACATATTAATCATATACTAAGATATTACCCGTGCGTACGTGGTCCTAATAATACCCATTAGGTAGCACGTTCTACCATTATCTCCAAATCAATTCGAATTATAAATAATTAAATCAAATAAATAAATAAATAAATAAATCATTAAATAATGAATAAATAAACAATTAAATCAATGATTAAATCATAACGAATAATCTTTCTTTTAAACATGCTTTATTTTTTAATTACTAGAAAATATATAGAAACACACAAAACACACATCTCATAAAATTAATTCACAGGTTAAGCGTGTCGGGCGACGCGTTCTTTGCTGTCCTGGTGCTACAGCTCGTGCCCTGGAGTTCTCTAAAATAAATAATATTTATTTAAAATATACTCATAGGATAAATAATTAAATTCATGAAATTCTCAAAAATTAATAAAATCATGAAATGAATAAATTGACTCGATCTAAGACACAACTCATCTAAAACTAGAATTTCGACACAGGCTGATGTCACGCTTTACGAGAAATCTACCAAAAATTCGGCAGAATCTCCTCTGTAAAACGGATATCGCTACACTAAAAGTAGAGCCGTTCCTGCACAAAAATACACTTCGAATATTCTCACTCAATACCACACTCGGATCGGACTCTCAAAGTACACATAATTCCGACCGAGTTCCAATTTCACAATAATCAATAAAATAATAAAATTTTCAATAAATTATCAAAAATCATAAAATCTCATTTAAATACCATAATTTAATTTATTTTCATAATAAAACATAAAATATATTTATTTTCAAATAAATAGTAAAATTCTAGCGTATACTTAAATTTTCATTAATAAACATATATAATTCAAATCTTACAATTAAATTAACATTAATCACAATTAACCATTTAAATTACTTAAATACATTATAAAGTTAGCAAATAACTCATTTAGGTTTAAAATAATAAATAAACTCATTATTCATATATAATTTCAACTAAAATATAAAATTCACTAATTTTTTTCCAAAAATTCATTTTTCACATAAACATTCAAAAATTTATAATAAAAATTCTATACATAATTTTAATAAGCTTTCTTCATGAACTTTACTCAAAATAATCAGTAGAATTTATTAAAAATATAACATTCTTGAGCCCAGAACGGCACTGGAACAGTAACTTCGAGCATTGGAATAATGCAATTTCGAAAATAATTTTAGAAAAATAAATAAAAATTATCAATGGGTAGCTCAACACCTCAATATCAAATAATCTTAAAGCACCTATACCTAATAAAATCATTTTCAAGCTCAAATTAACAATTTAACCTAAAAATCTATAATTGAAAAATCCAAATTTGAGGGGCTTACCGGAGTTAATTCCTTAAAAAAAATTAAAGAATTGAGAAGTCCACTCCGAGACGAAGAGATAGAGCCCATATTTGCCGGCTAGAGATGCCGGAATTGCACTGACCAAGGAAGATGAAAACCGGTCGAATGAGAAGAAAATGGGGAGAAGGAGAAGAATGACTAGTGGCGAAGCTGGTGGTGGTCACGCGGTGGCTGGTCGTCTGGTTCAGTTCCGGCGGGGAAGGGAAGAAGAAGAAGAAAAAGGAA
>CATIWM010169242.1:0-32024 GCA_949671775.1 Mallotus repandus
AAAATAAAAATAAATGAAGAGAAATAAAAATCAAAAGCAAAAGATAACCAATTCAAACTAAAAAATCTAAAAGAAAAGAAAAAGAATGAGAAAAAAAGGAAAAGGGGCAAAACTGAAGAGGAAAAAAAAAAGGGATATGGCTGAAAATAAAAACTGTAGACACATAATTAATGGAAAAAAGTTGGACATTTATTTGTAAATTAAACCCAAAAGTGATCTAATTTTGTAATTTTTTTCTTTATTTTTTACATTTTCAAAAAGTGTTATAATCGTGCGTTGCCAAGGAGGCGATATGATTTCAACAACACTCACAATTCTACTGCAAGTACTAGGCTACCTGCTATGATTTGAAGTGTTGTTGACATGGGCACCACACCACCATCCACTTTGGAGGAGAGCCTATGCATCTAAATGCATGGATGATGAATTAAATTTGAATGGAGCCGCATGTTGTTAAAATAATAATTTTTTTTCCCAAATAAAATTATGAAAGTCTTCTTCATTTGGTGTTGCAGAAATTTAATAATATTATGGCAAAACTCAATTTCAAGTCCTTAAAATTTTACATTTTATTGTATTAAATCCTTAAATTTTAACTGCATTGTATTACACCTCTATATTTTTATAGGATTTATTGCACTAATAGTACTATAATTTTGTTCCATGTTTCAAAATAATACTAGATTTTTAATTTTTTTTCTTTTCAATTACTAAAGTTCTATTTTTGTTATAGGTTAAAGTACATCGACCATATCCGATAAAATTTAGCATACGTGGCAGCCGTAATAAGTATATTTTTAGTATATTTGTCACGTAAGCATTTCATTAAGCAGTCTAATTATCTTGTGGGCTCTATAAAACAAAATTTGTTAAAAATTTTTTATGGGGCTCACAAGCAAATTTTGTTTTATGGAGCTAACAAGATGATTAGACTGTTTAATAGGATACTTACATATCAAATATACTAAAAATATGTTTATTCCAGCTGCCATGTATGTTAAATTTTATCAGATATGTTCTAGGTACTTTAATTTGAACAAAAATAAAACTTTAGTAACTGAAAAAAAAAATTAAAAATCTGGTACAATTTTAAAATATGGGGCACAATTATAGTACCAACAGTGCAATAAACCCGTATATTTTGCACATATTAAGAACCTTTTAAAAAAATTTCATCCCTAAACTTGTGCTCACAAGTTAAATTGCTGCATTTTAATTTTTATGTCAACTTAGTCCAATTAAATACCACTTTAAAAGGTGTTATATAATTTTTATTAAAAATAGTTCAATCAATTAAAAAAATTAATATTTTATTATTTTAATGTATTTAAAGTAAAAAAAAACATATATTTTATTTCCAATTAATAAAAATTTTATTTTATTTTTATGTTAAAGAACTTTTTTATAATAATTGAAAATAGTGAAAAGTATACTTTTTTGTTTAAAAATTTATTTAAAACATCAACATTAAAAATTTTAAAAATAATATTAAAAATATATTTTTTATATTTTTGATATCTGGTATGCTTAGAAAATTAATTAATGGTGAGTCAAATTTGATTTTTAATTATTTTTATAATTGTTGGTATTTCTTATTGTAATTTATAACTATTAGTGTTGAAATGTTTTATTCAATATTGTAGGCAATCGTACATATTTTTTATGGGATCGAACTAATGAAGATTAAAAGTTCATATTCATTACTTAAGGATTGAAAGGAAGGTATCAAACTCAAGATTTTCGCTTAGTAGAGTAAAATTCTACAATTAATAACTTGAATTTGGGAGCTCCTTGAATCCTGCACATGTTCCACGAGAATCACGGTTAGAGGGTGGGGATGCCCGCATAAATACTCTGATGCTTAAGTTAGTAAGGAATATCAAAGAGACTATTTATGAGAACATGTATGAACGAGATGATTTAATATACAAAGGTATAAAGAGTATATATAGGGAAAAATAGTTATAAACCTGTTAGGAATATGATTCTTGTTGATAAAGGTATCCTTGTTTTATGTTGATCCAATTACCTCTCATGAGAATCCTTTTATAATTAGAATACTCTTTTCCAAAAGGATTAGTATCCTTATCTGAATGGATGACTATATGGGGTATCAAGAGTCCTCCCAAGTGTTTGTTCGATATTTATGTCCGAGTATCAGGGAGTTTTATAAATATCGTGTTGCTAGGTATCTCATTTGCTTATAATGTGCTAAAGAAACTATTGTCTGAGTCCGTTGGTAGTGTCAGGTTTCGACCTTGGATGTCTCCAAGTACACCTATCTTTCTGAACATCTATCCTGGGTATGTACAATATCATCCACGTCCATTAGTATGGATGGGTTTCGACCTCGAATGATTCAGAGTATGCCCGCATTACTGAGCATCTTGCTCGAGAATGAGTGATATCATTCAAGTTTGTTGGTAAGGACAGGTTTCGACCTCGGATGATTCAGAGTACGCCCGCCTTACCGAACATGTTGCTCGGGAGTGAGTAATATCGTAACTCTGAACACTGAGCAAGGATTGTACCATTCGCTTAATTGGAATGCCACCAGGCAATGAAGAGTCAATTGATGTTACAACTTTTCTAGATCTTTTAGAGTGACGTTTGATTTACTACTTTTGAATTTTTAAAATGTACATGATGAGATAGTTTGAGAGATATATCAGTCGAGGGGGCGTCGGTTCGGTAACCTTTCTAGCAGTGGGTTTTAATGAGGCCATTTTATGACCATTATACCCTTGGTATTTTGGTGTGAGCAATAATATCTTGGGGGCAATAGAAGTCCTTCAGGAATCTTCCTCCTCATATATATTGAAGGATGAATATAGTGGAGTCATTTTTGCTTTTCCCTTCTTTGTTGTGCTTCTTTCTTCCTGTTCTTTTTCCTAGTAGCTGCATGTGTTTTTCTTGCTAAAGCATCATTGCGATTGCAAGTTGTCTGTTGTCCTATTGTGAATACCTTCAAGGTGATTCTAGATCTTTTTTATTTTGATTTGTATCTCTAGATCTATAGCTAATTGAGAAGTTATTAGTTTTGCTTTGTTTGAGTCTAGAGTTTATAACAGTATGCTTAGGTGGTGTATAAGAAGATTTAATATTCCCTTAGAGCATACTTTACACATTATGAGTAGTGAATCTAGAGCTCATGATCCCATCTTAGAAATAAAGAAGATCATGATATATCCAGACCAACTTGAGGGAGGGCTGAGATTTCCCTTAAACCCTTTTGTAAAGGCTTTCTTGAATAGGTTCAGTATAGCTCCTAGCCAAAGCCATTATAATAGCTATTGTATTCTAACTGAGTATATAGAACTTGTTCATAGAGGGGGCAGAGAGCCAAATTTAGAGATGTTCTGATACATCTGTAGCTTAACCAAGAAGAAAGGGAAGCTGATGTTTTCTCTATCTGCTATCCTTAACCATAGTTTATTCATCTAGCTTTCGAACCTTCAGAAATCTTGGAGGCATAGGTTTTTTTACCATTAAACATCCCATGGACTTTCTTGATGTTTGATGTCTTTGGGTTAAAGAGTGCCATCGAGTAAAGCGTCCCTCTAAACTTCCAAATGAAGACGCAGACCTGATGCTCAAACTACATGCCTAAAGCTTGATAAAAAATCCCTCTACTGAGAATTTCTCTCATTTGTATTATCAGAGGGTTTATCTAAGTAACGATAACCAAGATATTGAAAGTAATCTTAAACTTCCCAAAGGTATCTTTTGACTTTTTCTTCTTCGTTATCTGCAAATGGCTGAATTTTTTGACTTTGTGGACAGACTACTTTTAGATGACGAGCAAGAGGAAGTATAAGGGGTTACACATCTAGAGGGTGAGAAACAAATCTCAAACGTCCGTACTGAGACACAAGTTATTAACCCCATTGAGAGTTCATCGGTAAAACTTACCTAGAAGGAGGTTGTTGAGTCTTCCAAAAAACACTCTCAAGTTGAACTTTACGAGGAAGAATTGATCGAGGGGAGTGGGTTGTATATTAGATGCCCTAAAATACATGGATATGAGGGGTATATTATGTCCAAAATGAATCCTCCGAGCCTCCTAAACTCCCAAGTTAGGGATCAATGTTTAGAGTCACTGCACTTTCCCTTGTACATCCGCAAATGGATGGAAGTAGATAAGGAAGAGTTGATTAATGCCTTAATCTTAAATGCTCTTGATGTAATTCCCTAAATTTGTCTTGTATATATATTACCTATTAATGGTTTAGCTTTTAACATCTTTTTTTCTTGATTGCTCAAGGCTTGCTGCTGGTAAAAGATAATTATTTCTATCTAAAAATTGAGTGCAGTTTGAAAAAAGCAAAGTTGAGTTCTATTTCCCTGCAATATAAAAAGATGTTGAAGAAAGCAAAGGAGGTGCTCAAGCTTTGCTAATCCAAACATGCAGAAGCTAAGTCCGAAGCTGAGAGATACTAGTAAAAAATAAAGAGCTTAAACATTCACATGCTCAGCTTACCAGACAAATTGATCAACTGGACACTGAGCTTGGTCCTTTGAAGAAAGAGTTGGCAGAAGACACGAGTTCTCGAGCAAATGACAAGAAGAACTATCAAAGAATGATGAAGGGATTTTTCAAAACTTTTAAATCAGAATGTCAGAGAATACTTCTTACTCAACGTTCAGAGTTAGATTTCATCGAGCTTGATAAGATATCATATACTTATTTGGCGAGTTTGGCCACCAAAGCTAATGCTCCGGTGAGGTCTTACTCTGAGTAACTAAAGGATCCGAAGGCTATTTGCGATCTTGCCAAAGTAGCATCTGAGGTTTTTCCTTCCCTCGATCAAAACTATTTTTATTGGATCGGAGGTCACCCTTCTAGATCTGAGGTTCCCTCTTTTGAAATTAATGCTTCCCCTTCTGAGACTGATGTTGCTCCTTCTAAAACTAGGGCTTGAATTGTAATATGCCAATGTATTTTTATTTTAGATGAAATGAAACTTTTATATTTTTAGGTGTCTATGTATTTTTTGTTGAGTGTTTCAGATGAGTCAGGAATTTTGAGGAAAGAATGGAATCTTGTATAACTTCGGATAAAAAAAAAGAAATAACAAATGGACATCAACCAAAGTTCTAATGATCTAAGCAAAGAATTGACAATAATAATGACTTAAGTTATTGATAATATTATTTGAGAATTTCTAAATTCTAGAAGCAGGGTAATTCTTTTCCTTGGACATATTTTATCTTGTACGCCCCTTTGTTGGTCTTTTGGACTATTTGATATGGTCCTTCCTAGTTGGGACCGAGCTTTCTAGTTCTTGAATCTCCATTTCCAATATTCGCCCTACACATGACAAGATCTTTGGGCATGTATGTTTTTGCTCATATTTTTTTCTTGTGATACTCAGCTATTTTCTGACGTTGAGCTTCTGCTTTGGCAGATACTTGCTCTCTTCATTCTTCTAGCATATTAAGGCATATCTGAGCATTAAGATTGTTATCATCTGAGTTGAGATCTTTAGACACTCGGTAATTAAGTAATCCAATTTCGATTGGAATGATAGCATCCATCCCATAAGTCAACCGAAAAGGGGTTTCTCCAGTCGAACTTCTTGGTGTTGTTCGATATGCCCAAATCACATTGTTTAGTTCATCTACCCTGTTTCCATTCTTCTCTTCAAGTCTCTTTTTTATTCCCTACATGATGGTTCTATTGGTCACCTCCATGTGTCTGTTTGTTTGAGGATGGGCAATAGAGGTGAATCTGAGCTTAATGTTTAACCCTGACCAGAATTCCTTCAATTTTTCATTGCCAAACTATTTACTGTTATCTATTATCAGAGTATGTGGAATTTTAAATCTATAGATGATTTCCTTCCAGAAGAAATTTCAAATTCCAGCTTTAGTAATAGTTAGCAAAGCTTCCACCTCCACCCACTTTATAAATTAGTCAATTTCAACTATCAGGAACTTCTTTTGGGATGCTGAGACTGGGAATGGTCCAAGAATATCCATACCTTAAATAACAAAGGGCCATAGACTACGGATTGGATGTTGGGGCTCAGATGGTTGATGTGTGAATCTGGTATATTGTTGACATTTTTTATAGCTTTGGACTAGTTGGAGAGCATCTCTTGACATGTACGACCAGTAATACCCCTAGAGTAGGGTTTTTCTGACATGAGAGTCTTGTCCTTCATGAGCACCACAAATTCCTTCATGAATTTCTCTAAGGATGTAATTTATCTCTTCTAGAGGAACACACTTAGTCCCTAGGTGACTCAAGGACCTTCTATACAGATTCTCTTCATGCATTAAGTAATGCTCTACTTTCATTCGAAGCTTTTGAGCTTAAACTTTATAGGCTGACAATGCTCTATTTTTAAAATACTAAATTATCGACTTCATCCATTATGAAGCCTCCCTGGTGTTCAGTACTTCAACCTCTTATACGCTTGGTTGAGCTATCTCTTCTGTTAAATTAATATCTTGGACCATTTGGTTACTTTCAGTTACTGATTTTGCCAGTATAACAGCTTTTAGGTTTTGGTCTCTTGGAATTTGGAGAATCTCCCATCTCCCTTTTCTTGTTCCAGCTTCTTAAGGAGCTAACTAACCTTCTCCACATACTTTTTCAAGCTTTATTCCTTATTATGGAATACCTCTTTGATTTGGTTTATGACCAATTGGGAATCATAATGGATTTTGAGATGCTCCACCCTTACTTCAATTACTAGCTTTAGCCCTATTATTAACGCTGCATATTTGACATCGTTGTTGTGGCTTGATAGGTTATTCAGATGGCATATTGAATCTTAATTCTTCCTGGCCCCAGTAAGATTACTCCAGCTCTAGATCCTTATGCCTCAGAAGCTCCATCAATGAACAATTGCCATTTCAGATAAATAATGTCCGTACTAACATTAGCTATCATCTCTTGAATGAAATCACTCAATGCCTGAGCTTTAATCTAGTGCCTAGGCTTGTAAGTCACATCAAATTCACCTAGTTGAACTGGCTGTTGTACTAGTCTTCCAGACATTTTTGGCCTTTGAAGTACCTTCTTTAGTGGGCAGTTTGTTTGGATAATAATTGAATGGACCTGGAAGTAATGTCTTAGCTTTCTGGCTATATGTACCATCGTCATGGCTAACTTGTCAAGCTTCGGGTTTATGGCTTCTACTCCTCTTAGCACTTTGCTAATGTAATAAATAAGGTTCCGCTAGCCTCGCTCCTCTCTAACTAGCACAAAAGCAATAGATTCATAACCAACTGATAAATATAAGTATAAGACTTTGCTAGGAATAGGTCTGCTAAGTAGAGGTGGAGAAGCCAGGAGTTTCTTTATATCTTTAAAAGCTTTTTGACATTCTTCATTCCAATCAAACTTCTTAGTGTTTTTCAGTGCTCAGAAGAGTGAAAGGCATCATTTGGCTAAGTAAGAGATAAATCTTCCGAGCGTAGTGATTTGACCATTTAACTTTTGGAGTTCATTTAGGTTGGAGGGAGCTTTCATGTTCAAAACTGCTTCCATTTTCTCTAAGTTTGCTTTCATTCCTCTCTGGGAAATCATGAATCCTATAAATTTCCTTACTTTGACTCTAAAAACATATTTTTTTTGGATTGAGTTTGATGTGGAACTTATTAAGAGTCTAGAGGACTTGTTTGAGATCTGCAAGATAATCTTCAATGTTTTGACTTTTTAAAATAATGTCGTCAACATATACTTCAATGATCTTTCCTATTTGATCTTTAAATATATAGTTCATCAGCCTTTGGTACATTGCCCCAGCATTCTTCAAACCAAAGGGCATTACTTTGTAGTAATATAATCCCTCATGCATGATGAAGGATGTGTTATCCTTATCATCCTTTTTCATAGGGATTTGGTGATATTCCTGGGTTGTATTAACAAAGCTATAAAGTCTATTGCAAGCTATGGAATCCACAAGTTGATCTATTGTTAGAAGAGGATAACTATCCTTTAGGCATGCTTTGTTCAAATCTATGTAATCTACACACATTCGGTACTCACCATTAGATTTTTCACTAGAACCACATTTGCCGCTTGCTCTGGATGAGTAAGTTCTCTATTAAATTCAACCTCTAAGAGCTTTTGAGTTTCCTCAGCTATGATTTTTTGCCTTTTATAAGCAGAAAATTTTTTTCCTTTTCACCATTGGCTTAGCTCTAAGGTTAACGTTAAGGCTGTGAGATGTAATGTCTAGATTTGTGCCCACAATCTTAAATGCTTCAGTAGCAAAAGTTTCTGGCTGTTTCTCTAGTATCGAGCTTATATTCTTTAGAATCTTATCAGCTAAGTTCATTTTTTAGCTTTATCATCTTCCTATCTTTTAATTTAAAGTCTTGAATTTGATCCACAGGCTCAGGTCTTGCACCCTGTTTCTCGACTTCTAGGGAGTCCATGGGAAAGGCTTCTATTTGCTCTTTTATTACTGTCTGGTAACATAGTTTTATAGCCTCTTGATCTCCTCATATGGTGATTATCTGATATCCGTAAGAAATTTTCATAGCTAAGTATCAGATGCTCGTTACTATTTTAATCTTATATAGAACAGGCCTTCCGATGATCTCGTTATAAGCTAAGGGGATATCCACTATATTAAAGGGAGATTTAACTTCAACAGTTCTCTAAAAATCTTTATCACCGAATTCTACGTTTAGCTCAACAGTACTGTTCCTCCACAAAAGCTAATGATAGGATTCCAGACTGGCCTTATATCAGTTAACGTACTTCCCATTGCTCGATAAATCTCCTAGGTTAAGGCATTTACTATGCTTTCATCATCAATGCTATCCTCTTCACTAGGTAGTTGTTCAAATATCCAGAAATTACTAAGGCATCATTATGTGGGTGCCTAAGGTGCTTTCCATCTTTAGCACTGAACGTGATTATTGGGCCATTTTTAGCCAGTGTGTTCACCTCCCTTCTAGATCTTTTCTGCCTTTTCCCAAAAACATCTCGACCAACAAATCATATTAATGACTCTGAATACATCTGTTCGGGCTTTCTTTAGCTTACCGTTATGTTTTGCTCGGTTATGTAGTGCTCTTTTTTTTGTTTCATGAATCTTCTCAATGTCCCATTTTGAATAAGCTTCTCAATTTCCCTTTATAGATCTCGACATTCTTTCGTATCATTCCTAATGGTACCGAAAATATCTCCTTTTATCTATTCTTGCATCTTTTGGATTATTCAATCTCCTAGTAGGAGTTATGTCAACACCATTTTGCCTGATCCATAAAAATGTCTGACTTCATGGTGTTCAGGGGAGCTTATCTTTCTACTTCTCTTCTATATCCATCAGCCAAACTTCTTATAAGGTGGGGGATTTCAAGTTATTTGAAAGTCTCATCTTTCTTCTCTTCTAATGGGGGCCGCAATTCTTTCCTCCTCTCCCCTTAATTTTATATCTTCATCTAGATCAATGAACTTCATCACTATTGTCATTACTTCAGAGAATGTTTTTAGCTTCTTTGTCATTATTTTGTCTCTAAGCTTTGTCATCTTGGTTCATGACTTTAAAGCATCGACTGCGACTTCATCACTCAAGTTCTCAATATAAATGGCCACCTTATTGAAACAGTCAAAGTAACTTCTTAAAGACTCGGTAGGCCCCTGCCTACACATCTGGAGATCATTGATGCTCATTGTTAGAGGGATATTAATGATGAACCAAGTTCTTAATTATTTGACTAACTCTTCAAACGATAAGATAAAGTTCTTTGAAAACCTGTGGAACTATTTTTAGGTAGTTTGTATAAGGGTGCTTGGGAAGACTCAGCATATTATACCATCATTGACATTTTGGAGCATCATCTTCATTTGAAAAGAAGAAACATGGGTAATTGGATCTCCAAACCCATCATACAAGTCCAATTGAGGAATTTTGAACTTATGTGGGATTTTCGTTTGGATTATCATACTGGTGAATGAAGTGTTTCCTTCCAAAACACACTCATCTTCTTTGTTTGGAGTAGTCTGAGCTTTATCCATCACTTCTTTAACTTTACAACTAATTTTAGATTCTTCTAATTAAGGAATGGTGGAACTAGACCCGGTTATGTCTGTTGACTTTTCCCTATTAATTCTGAGCTCTGCCTTCTGTGGGTCTTCAAGCTCTTTTCTGGCTGCATTCATTGGATTAGAGAACCCTGCTTGAGGATCTTCTTAAGTTAAGGCAAAGAACTATTGTTTCAATCTATTGATCATAGCCTACTTTTCTGTGGGGTTAAATGAGTTGTAGGGGTTATATGATTGAGTTTTGGTGTCCCAAAAGTAGTGGGAAATTCCAGCAAATTTAGGAATAGTGCGAATGGAATTGGTATGCTTGTATACTGTAAAGGTGCAAAATAAGGAAGGGATTCGATCATTAAAGAAGTGTTTTTGTTTTGGGTGAAGTGTTTGAATAGAGGTTTGTATACTGAGGGGATTTTCAGAAGTTTGGTTTGAGGTGTTAATTCCTGTGGAGGATTCATGAGTTGGCAAAGTAAACTTAGGATCCATGGCAGTTTGCCTTTTATTTTATAAGGTACAGTTATGAATTCTCATAAGATCATATTTATAGGACTCAAAGATTTTCCATAGACGGTGCCACTTAATAACTTGAATTTGGGAGCTCTTTGAATCCTACACATATTCCATGAGAATCATGGTTACAGGGTGGGGATGCCCCCACAAGTAGTCTGATGCTTAAGTTAGTAAGGAATAGCAAAAAGTGTATTTATAAGAACATATATGCATGAGATGATTCAATATACAAAGGCATGAATAGTATATATAGGGAAAATAATTATAAACTTGTTAGGAATATGATTCTTGTTGATAAAGGTATCCTTGTTTTATGTTGATCCAATTACCTCTCGTGAGAGTCCTTTTAAAATTAGGATACTCTTTTCCATAAGGATTAACATCCTTATCTAAATGGATGACTATATGGGGTGCAACTATTATGTTGGAAACTTTATACTTAATTAGAATTTTTTGATACTTTATTAATTTTAGGGCAAAGGGTCATCTGCAGCATTTGGTGTCTAATGCATTTGCCAAACTAATGGAAGCATTCCAGTTAAGATTAGTAATCTAAAGCATTTGGTGTCTCTTGACTTACAGAAGAATAGCCTCATTAGCCTTATACTGAAAGAGATATATGGCTATGAAGATCTTTATAATATTGTTACATCAAACAACATGCTTAAACGAGATATCCCTGCTTTTGTTAGGAAGCTCAAAGCACTGTGAATATTGATATTGGAAAATAACAACCTTTCAGGTTCCATTCCTGTTGAATTGAGTCACCTCTCCAACTTGAAGCACCTAAATTTGCTTGGAAATAAATTGAGCAGTCAGATTCCCTTGAAGCTCAATTAACTGGTTCAACTTGAGATGCTCAACTTATCAGTAAATAATCTCTCAGGGCTAATAAGCTTTCTCAATACCTAACTAAAGAATCATGAAACTTTGGTTCTATCTTACATTGAGTTCATTGGTAGCATTTAAGTAGCAGAACAATATGTTAGGCAATTTACCTGTAGAGCTCTTCAACTACTCCTCTCTGCAATAACTAGACCTTTCAAATAACAACTTTGAAGGAGAGCTGCCATATAGCCTTGACAAGTTAGAGAATCTCAGAGTTCTTAAGCTCAATAACAATAATTTTCATGGAAAGTTACCTCTTGAAATTGAGAATATGAGTAACTTGATGAACTTTTACCTGTTTGACAACATGATCACAGAGAAAATTCCACCTAAAATTTGGAAGTTACAGAGATTAGGTACTATTTATCTTTACGATAACCAGTTTTTAAGAGCCATATTTTCCAACATCTAATGAGGCACTCGAAGATGATAATCATTACAGTTACCGGAGGTATAACTGGCCTGATCATGGTGTTAATCCTCATTGGCTTTATAATCTTTTGGTATTATGGAAGAGCAAGATTGAGTAAAGAGAGCACTAAGCACCTGCCTGAAGGAATTTGTCACCTATTCACAACTAAAGAGATAAAAAATGCCACGAATGAATGACTTTTTCAAAGATCTAGCAATTGGCGATGGTAGTTTTAGTAGAGTATTCAAAGAATACATTGACGATGAAAAAACACCAGTAGCCATTAAAGATTTGAAGCTAACTTTAAACTAAAGGTCTTGTGAATTATGGGCAGAGATTGAAATGCTTTAAAAGCTCCGTCAAAATCACTTAGAGAAAAATGCAAGTTACCATTATGAGGAGCTAAACGGAGGAAGAGGAGGAGCAAAGAGAGAGGCAAAGCAGTTCAAAAGAGAGAGAAGGCAGAGGTCTACTAGAGGAAGGGATTATGTGCATAGGTTGTGATTAAAGTCATGATCATCGATAGTGCAGTCGATGGTGGCAATGGCCATGACGAGGTGATCTGGTTGGATACAGACTTTAAAATGATTAATAAATTAAAAGTCTACCACATCACTTGCCTTTCTGATGGAGTTTGGATTTTAATTTGACATCCATTAGTGAGGGGCATAAAAAGATCAAAATGACAAAACTCTAGTATTTTTTAAACTAAAAATCGATGAGGAATGTATTTAAGCCTCAGTAAAAACCTTAGGGGCTTAAATAACCCTTTGCCCTTAATTTTATTAAGTATGTCAAATATAGTAAAGTATAAAAAAACTATTTTTAAACATTGATATTTAAAAGTTAATATTTTTGTTAAAGTTTTAGTATATTTAACTTATGGTTTATTAAATAATAATTATGAATGATAAATAATTTACCAATTAATGATAAAATAATAAAATTTACTAATTTTAACTGAGATATTTTTACTTTAAAACTAATATGTTTAAATAAGAATAAAAATATTAGTTTTAAATTCATTTAATTTATTAAATGTTTATTTAATGAAAAATATGGTTTATTGCACCAATGGTAACATAATTTTGCCCCATGTTTCAAAATGGTACTAGATTTTTAATTTTTTTCTTTTCAGTTACTAAAGTTCTATTTTTGTTACAGGTTAAAATACCTCGAAACTATCCTATCAAATACAGCATACGTGATAGCCGAAATAAATATATTTTTAGTATATTTACCACGTAAGCATCTCATTAAGTAGTCTAATCATCTTGTGAGCTCCATAAAATAAAATTTGCTAAAAAAATTTTTATGGGGCCCATAAGCAAATTTTGTTTTATGGGGCCAACAAGATTATTAGACTGTTTAATAGAATGCTTAAATGGCAAATATACTAAAAATATGTTTATTCCAGTCACCACATATGCTAAATTTGATCAAATATGTTCAAATACTTTAATTTGAACAAAAATAAAACTTTAGTGACTGAAAAGAAAAAAATTAAAAATCTAGTACCATTATAAAACATGGACCAAAATTATGGTACCAATGGTGCAATAAACCCGAAAAATATACAATATATTCATAACTTGTCATTTAATTTTATTAAAATGATAAAAAAAACTTTTAAAGTTTAGTAATTTGATCTTTTATAATAAGTTTAGGGAAAAAATATTTAAAGCAAGTCCTTAATGTGTGCAAAAATAAAAGTACAAGGACTTAAAACAACACAATTGAAGTTAAAGGGTTTAATACAATAAAAATTAAAAGTTTAAGGGTTTAAAAATGGATTTTACCGAATATTATTTGGTAAAGTTTATAGAAGAATAATCATGTTTCAACGTAACATTAATTGTATTAAATAATAAAAGACTTCATATATTGTGTAATTTTTCTGCAGATACAATAAAATCAAATCCACTTTGTTAGGGTCAATGTCTTCTTCACATGTAATTCTTTTCAAATTTGTTAATGGCTTTAAGAAGGGTAGTTTTGGCTTATTAATTGGAGAGTTACATTTTTTTTCTGATCTGGTGGATGTGCATGCCTCACTACCTCAAGGTCTACACGATAGTCTTGTCAATGGCCATTATTCATTAGTTGTAAATTACGAAAGAGCATGTGAAGTTGTTAGTCTAAGTCAGGATGTCTGCCATTCACAATGGTGGATTGCCTTTTTTTTAAATAACAAAGTCTGCCAATCGAATTGATGGACTTCTGCACATGTCAGGAACTCCGCCATTAATCGCCATTCACACTGGTGAAGTTCACTTTTTCTTTTTTTAAATATTATTTTTGCCATTGGGAGTACCAGACTTGTTCTGTCTTGTAGCAGTTCCGCCAGTCCCAGTGATAAACTGACTTTGTTATATATATATATATTTTTTTTTTTTAATTTTTTCTCCATAAATTTGAAATTTTTTCAAAACTACCTAAAATGGAATTTTTTTATTTTTTTTTGCCACAAATTGGCAAAAAGCCCTAATTATCTGATCCTATGCCAATGTAACAAACACATTATAAGAAATTTTATCGGTTGCTAGATAGGTATATTGGCATTATAGTAGAAAATGCTAAAGTGCCAAATTGGACCCTAACGTTTTAACTTAATTGCACATTAGACCTTAATCTATTTTTTGAGCCAAATTGGAACTGAAAGTTGAAAAACATTACAAAAATTGGACCCTACCGTCTATTTGCACAAAACATACGTTAAAACTACCTAGGTGGATAAAGTGGGCCCCACCAATTACTGATGTTGCCCTGACCAAACCCACTTCCAGCACTACACCTCTCTCACCCATCCCAAACATTTCATCAAACATGTTATGGGCAAAAAAAAATGAAGAAAATGCCACACAACCAAATTTAAGGTAAATGGACGGACAAGAGGAACTTTGTTTTTTTCCAACTATCTTAACATCTTCAACAATATAAACAAGATTTAAGCATCTAGACTTATGCATTGCTTGAAGATTTGTGTAAGTGCCTCAAGTTCTTTTTTCATGGTATCCCTCATCTTCTCAAATAAAATTGATTTTACTGGTTAACATTCAAGAAATTAAAGCAGCTAAATTTTACGGAGCTACTTCCACCTCCTCTTTATGTGGTTTACTCTTAGTTATGGCTTAAAAAGAAGCATTTGGGGAACATATAGATTTTAAGATTGTTGGAAGTTTGAAAGATGTGCAAGCTTTTGCTTGCCAGCAAGTAAATAAGGATACTGCTGGTAAGTTATTGGTGAAGCTTTCTTTGGCTGTGATATAATGTTTAAAAAAGTCTTATTGAGGTGTAACATGTTGGAGCAATGGACCAGGAATGTCTACTCGTGTTGAGACTTCAAGGATGGAGGATGATGCACCTAACAAGGAAGATGACATGCAGAGAAGCAAAAAATGGCCAAAGAGGGTCCCAAGCAAGGAAAATTTTGACCATATAGAAGTATATCAAGCTCACCTGTAGACGGCAGGGTTTAGCACGCGTCTAAGTTTTATTGCAACTGTGACATTGTTTGAGCTCATGGCTTTAGGGAACACACTACTATATCACAAAGACATAGCGTGGAGATGAGGAGTCGCCTCCTAGGGTAATAATTGGGACAACTGATGAATGGTGGTAACTCGATTCTCTGAAAGAAAGTTAGCACCACAACCAGGAAGATTCTGGATACGGAATACCAACTTCTTTCAGTCTCATGTTCTCTTAGAATTACCTTATTAATTACTATCTTATCTTTTATTTACATACAATTTCATATAAACCCTTATTTTAACAATCAACTCCAGGCAAACTAGTCATGAAATAACATATAAATAATCCATTCATTAAGCTCATAATCCCTAAGTTAGTCTAATCTACATTGATTTTAATTAAAGTTAGCTAAATCTACATGTTTTAATTTATAAGTGAACCTAAAGAGTTAAAGGACCTAATTCATATTCAATTTTAATTTAATGAGTCTAAATCTATTTATTTTAATTCTAAAAAATGGGCCTAAGTCTACTTATTATGAAAAGGCTTAAAAATTAATGGGCATAATTCTACATATTTTCATATTAGGTGATCTTAAATCTACAAATTAAAAAAAAAGGTGCTTCATTTAATGGGCTATGTCTAATTAATTAAATTAAGTGGGTTTATGTCTAATTAGCTAGGTGAGCCTAAATTATTTCTAACCTAAAATCTAATAAATTATAGGCCTAAAATCTAATAAATTATAGGCCTAAAATCCATTTTAATTAATTAACCCTAAAACCTAATTAAATTATTAAACCTATTTAATGAATAGTTAATCTAGTAATCAATCCTAAAACCCTAAATTATGAGCTTAAACAAATAAAACATAACATAACAATAATCAATAAAAATCAATAAATCAAACTCAACAAAACTAAATAAAATATTAAAGATTAAATAAACAAACAATTAAAGCATATGAAACATATAACATATAAATCATAAAAATTAAAACAATAGATATACATAAATCATAATAAATAAATAAAACAATTTTAAAATGCATTCAATAATATTTAACCCTAATTTAATTACATGCAACCTAGATTAACTAAGGCCACAATTAATTTTAGTTAGGGTTTTACCAAATAAACCTAATTTTGTAATCAATTTTAAAACAAGACAATAAAAAACTAAGAAACTTTATTATGATCCCACTAATGGGGTTATTACAATTTATAATATAAAAATTGCTAAATAAACAAAAAAAACAATTAAAAGAATAAATCAATCAATCAATCAACAAATCATGAAAAAACAATGAAAAAAAAAAATAAACTAGGTTGTATCCATGGCTTTCCATGGGTTTTTATGGATTGGTTTGATCTCCATGACTACTCCATAATTCTAAATCTCCCACAAAATCAAAGAATAAAATCAAAAAAGAAGAAAATTAGAATAAATAAAAAAGAAATAAAAAATAAAACAAAAAGAGAAATAAATTAAAAAAATAAAAAAGAAAGAAAAGAAAGGGGATGAAGATGAATGTGATGTTGTTTGATTTCTCCTCAGAGTTTTGTTAATTCACCATTTGGTTGCTTGAAATCGAATCATAGAATTGATTTTCCTTATCAAGTATTGCTTGCTTGCTTGGAAACAAAAGAGTAAAAAAAATCTCTCTAAAGCTTGTGCTATTCCTAGAGAAAAAGCACGCCTAAGACAATGAAAAGGTTGATTTTACACTTTTTTGTAACTTTCACATTGTGTTTGTCTCTCAAAGATACCTCTCTTATATAGAGGACAAAAACCTAGAAAAAATAGGTTTCAAGAGTTGTTTTCCTCTTGTGATTTGATGAAAGGAGACAAAATCCTTTTTAAATTAGGATATAAAAATCCTTTTTAAATTCAATAAAGTAGCAATAATCTGTGATTATCACAAAACAAAGTCATTATTTAACTCTGATTTTATTTTTGGACCAATCAAAACCAAGAAAAATTAATTTTGGAAAATAAAAAACACTTAAAACAGGTCGAAAACCGATCGGAAGTGTGCAATTCCGATCAAAATTCCATATTTCCGATCGAAAATGTGTAATTTCGATCAAAATTACATATTTTTTATTGGAAATATATAATTTCGATTTGAATTATACAACCCCAATCGTGGATTTTTGCACTTCGGCCATAATATTAATTTTTTTATATTTTAAAATATACCCACAAAAAGAAAAGGAAATCTTCAATTAGGTCCTAAAAACTTAACAATCAAATCCTTGAGATTCAAGAATCAAAATTCGAGTACTAATTGCAATTAAATTTTCATCATTGGATCCTCGTCGCATCCACATTCAAGTCATCCCAGAATTAGGTGCTTACAGTTGCCCTCTTTTGTCGTTGTTTGCTTGACAAACTATGGCAAAGCAAATAAGTGCACAATTTCCAAGCAAGAAATTAGGATACTTACCTATATGTGAGGTTCTCTATTTGTGTTTGTTTTATAGACTCCTTTCAGAATTCACTATATTCTCTATGAGACGTTTAGTAAAATCTATGTTTCGCTATATCCCCTATAGGATTTTTGGTGAAATGACAAGCTATAACTACTGTGTAGTGTCTAGCTAAATGCACTATATTTCCTACGGAACATCTAGTGACTGTGATTTTCTTGCTATATTCCCTGTAGGATGTTTAGCAATTATAAATTGCTTGTAATATTTAGCAAAGTGATAATTTTTTGCTATATTTACTGTGGAATGTTTAGGGAAATGCTATAACTACTATGTAGTGTCTAGCAAAACTTCTAATCATGCTATAAGCCCTATGGGACATATAGCTTAACTTTGAACCTCTGTTATAACTACTGTGTAATGTCTAACAAAGTGAAAATGAAATTTATTGTAGTTATTGTGCAACATACAATACAAACGAATTTTGAAAACACGTTATAGCTACTGTGCAGTATATAACTAAAATGAAATTTGAAATTAAGTTATAGCCACTGTGCAGCAAATAACTAAAATGAAATTTAAAATCAAGTTATAGCCATTATACAACATATAACTAAAATGAGATTTTTAATCAAGTTATAGCCACTGTGCAGTATATAACTAAAATGAAATTTTGAAATCAAGTTATAGCCACTGTGCAGCATATAACTAAAATGAAATTTGTTATTAATACCGTGTAGTAAATAACAAATTGTGCATGCAATACATAAATTAAATTTTTTGACATTTGAAAATTCTGCATTTGTTGACCATGCATCTATGCTCATGATTTAATAATTCCATGAATTATTAAATTTATGATCATGTTATTTTCTAAAATCAATTAAGAATTAATCTCTTAATTGAATTGCAATTTTACCCTAAATTGTAAGAAAACTTATGGACTTCTTTGCAAGAAAAGTATGAGGGATTAAAGTGGATATTTTCAACTTTAATATATACTTACCTTTCTTTCCTTTTCCCGATTCTTCTTCTTCTTTTCCTATTCTTTCACTTCCCTTTCAATTTCACTTTGATTTTGATTTCTTCTTTCTTTAATTACTTCTTAATTTGACGTCTAAATTTGAATCCGTCTGATCCTATGGCTCACCCGCAACATAGGTCACATGCTAGTACCTCAAGTATAACTAATCTGACTGTCTTGGCCCCACATTTCCCACTTAACCATTTAGGACTTCAAAAGGGTGCAATAGTTCTTCCTTGGCTCGTTTGGAGCTTCGTATGTGCTCACAAGCTGGTGATGAGGTACACTTTTTTCCCCCTCTACTTTATTCTGAAAAAATTGTAATTTGATTCTATATAGTGTTTAACATCAAACCAAAACTATGCAAACTGAGAATGCATGAACTTAAATTGAATAAAATTACAAACTAATAAAAATCGAATTAGAACACTGAAAAGTCAAATCGGGTTCGTGCATGTCCGATCTGGGACTCAAATTTTTGATTGGAACTCTGTAAAACTAATCGGATTTCTAGTTTTCTGATTAGATTTCCATAATTTCAATCGGAATTGTGGATTTTGGATTAAAATCAAGAATTCCAATCGAAGTTCTAGAGATCCGACTGTCTTTTTTAGAAAAAGAAATTAATTTTTCTCAATTTTTTCTTTCCTTTTTTTATGAATTTTTTGATTTTTTTGAAAAATGAATAAGCAAATAAAAATGCAACAATTTATTATTAAGAAAAAGATTGTGCAAGGGTGAGGAATTGATTTTGTTATTTCTGAATTTTATTCAGAAACCCTTCAAGTTTTCTGGTTGTTTCTATTTAGCTCGGGAATTGTTCCATGGTCTGTTTACTGAAGTAACTGCATACATCTAGGTATCAAGCTTCAGACGTTTCATTACTGCTCTTCTGACTCAATGAGCTATATCAGACCATTACTCTCTCTTTGCACTAATTGAGAGATGGATGGATACCACCCATACATTCCACACTCGTATGGGTGAGTTGACTATCTCTCTAATGAGCTTTTCTGCCATTACTGGGATTACCTTTGGAGGTACCCAGGTTCCTTTTGATGTCAGTTACTGTAACCTTTCTGAAGATTCTAGGAGCTAGTATGTTCATGATTTACTTAGATTCATTCCGACCGAAAAGAATCAAAAGAATATAGTGCTTTCTTCTCTTATTCATAGTTTCAGGAGACTTCCTACCACTACTCCTCGCTAGATCATTTAAAAGGCGAGATGCTTCTTACTAATACTACTTGGCACTCTCTTTTGTGAAATTGGTAACGAGGTTAGCATCGCCTTTCTTGACACCCTTTAAGACCTTAATCAAGTTACTACCTTTGATTGGGGTTTTGTAGCACTTGCCTATCTTTATTATAGGCTCGATACTATATACAGAGGTGTAGTCACCATGTGTGGCTTTTGTTATGTTTTGCATGTATGTTCCTACAACCTTTTGGTTTCATTTATCTTTTGTGATCTTTTTGCCCTATGCTGATTGTTTCCTTTCATATTTGGAGCATTGAGATTGGATTGATTCAATACTTTAGTGCTGTTAGTCTGGATAGGAGCCTTCCTCTGATACAGAGATGGGATTTATTATACATTAAATTTTGACTGTCCCCAAAAAAAGGTCCAGTGATGAAAATACCCCCCTGAATATGACAAGTGTCTATTCATTCGTACCACCTCTGGAGCATGCCAAGAGTCTAAAAAAGCCTAACCGAGCCTTCAAAGAGGACAATCGACTTTCGAATCGTTAAGTCACATGCCGATTTTATGAATTAAAAATTATCAGATTGATAAGTCACTCATTTCGAGCAGTCATTGATCAAAACAAGCAACTCATCAGGACGATGTTCATCTTATGAGATCGAAGTGCCACTTCATGAATTTGGAAGCCGATTTTGACAAAAATGACATAAAAAACGTGTTCAAAAGGTCCCGAAACCTTGAAAAGCACCCCCAGAATAGCTCAGTCAAATCTGAAGACTAAACAATCATTTTTGCACGTTTATTTTACTGTCTTGCATTTTACTTTTATCGTCGCCAACAGTTGAGAAATTGTTGTGATTGTGTGGTGAGACTAGCAATTTGCATGCTGATTGAATAATCTCTACTTTGCTTTGCTCATCATTTTCCATCAATATGCATTCAATAAACACGAAAACTCCTTATCTATAGCTTTGATATTGCGGTCCAATAATGCATTCATCATCACTTATTATTCATCTTATCATTTAGAAATGCTTTATAATAATTCCTATAATAGCATAAACTACGTGCATCTGTTTAATCATTCATGACGCACCAATCATCTTTATTATGCTTATATGTTGTCCGAGTGGATGAATAGATGGAATTGCATATAGTTGTGTTAATCTCTACCTTGCAGGTGTTTTTTAAATCAGTACTAGATTTACATTTCCGCAATCTTCTTTTCCTTTTTCAAATGTATTTACTAGGAAAGCCTTGTAAATAATTATGCTGAATTTCTTGTACTTTTTGTTATTACTAATATGCTTGTGTGAATATGTATATATCAACTGTCATTACCGATTTGCGGTAACCATATATCGAGTATTATAAAGAGAAATAGTCAAAAAGTAGATGAGATCTCCTGGCTTAGAATCTCTGATGGGGGCGATACTCTTTGAGTGACCCGATGCCATCCCTTTCATCTTTTCCTAGTTTTCTAAAAACTAGTTGGCGACTTTAAACATAAAGCATCTCGTATCCCCTGAGACCAATCATTTGTCCCACTCAACAAAGTTGCCATGTCCCTTGGAATCACACCATTCAATAATCTACGTCGGTCGCTCACAGTGCCGACTCCACTGGGGACTCTGGTTAGAGAGATCAATTCAAAAATTACTATTTCTCATACTTAATACTCAATTATATGGAGCCCTCCACCATTGCATTTGCACTATATAATCATACATGCACCCTTGGTCCCTATCAACCGACAATGACCGAAAGTGATCCACTATAGTTCCACACGAGTCATAGGGTGACTGATTCGAATTTGTAATCTTTAGCCTTTACTCATGGTTTCGTCGGACTCATCTGACCAGAGTCTGTGACCCAAGTCCTGAAGGGGGGTGACCTAGGTTATCAAAAGAATGCTAGACTCACTAACCGAAGTCCGTAACCCTAGTCATAGGGGGGCATTCTCGCTAAAGGAGCCCTTAGCCTTATACCCTCGACTAAGCCTATGTAAATAAACCAATAGAAATCTCCATTAAGATCCCACCAAGCTTTGCATGTTAGCCCTGATGTTGTCCATTTGACCTGATATTCACAAATGCTATATGGCTTTTAGGTTCCATTACCGATTTATGTCATTACATCTGTTCTCATAGACTGCTCACACTTAGACTATGTGATCCTTATTTACCTTACATAAGCCTGATGTGCAAGGAATGATAAGAATCATTCACCTTAGTATGAATAGTCTATGAGAACCGGCAAATAGGGACATCTTTCGATGACAGAACCTACAAGCATCATCCATTTATCCTTATCAGATCAAATAGATAGGTTAGGAATTAGACTAAATTGCAGACATTTATGTTGAAAGAATCAAATCATAAACTATCAAACAATGCTTTTATGCCTTTTGGTAAACGAATCGAATATCGATGTAGGGACATGAAACTGGACCCCTCTTATTAGCTATAGCACCTACACACATGGGCATGTAAGGACTATAGACGCCATTTGTAACCCAATGACTGGTCCTCACATTGACATTATACACTTGCCTTGAGTGCATTTAAGAATCGTTCCTTAGTTTATCTTTTGATTCTCATCAATACAAATCGAAATAGCCTAGTATGAGAGTGGAACCATAGTCCCCTACTGACTATCGGGTCAAAACCCACCTAGGAAAGAGATTCAATAAACTCATGGAGCGATAAGGTTAGAAGTGAGAGCTTGCTTGTGAATGGTTTGTTCTTTATGTAGGAAAAGCTAACAATCCTTTACATAATCATGCACACATGACATACATATAGACAACATATACTAACCACGTTTTTTGTAGCCATATGTATCTATCATAATAAAACTATGCATGAGCATGTCATGCATACATGCTAATTGTATTTTTTTGCAGGCATATTCCATGCATGCATCATTCATCATTTGTTTATTATATCTCATTGATGTGTAGTAAACAAGATCTCATTATGAGCGACCATGAGCATGAGTCTTCTCTCTAGAATTATAGGAAAATAAGAGCAATGATTCAATGCTTGCTCAAAGATGGCACCATGGTCGAAAACCTCAAAGCCCAAACAAGTCTCACTAGACAATTTCTGCACAATCTTGACAAGGCTTATTAGAAAAGCCTACAATCCTATGGAATGTTATGCATCAAAACTTTCTAGCATGTATACCTTGACCATGACCTCTTACATGCAGTAATGTCATTCTAGTATCCATATGAGCATGTGTTCCGGTTTAATGCTATGGAGCTATGCCCATCTTACGAGGAATTTAGTGCCATTGCAGGATGTACCCCTACTAAAATCTAAGTGGCAATCTTCATTGACCAAGATATCAAATATCCCAGACTTCGATTAGCACTCCTTGACCTAAGCCCACAAAAGCTTGATGAGCTAGTTACTACAAACAAATGATTGATTCCTCTATAGCTCTTGAACGCCTGTACAACAAAGGAACCAGGAAGCCTACTGTAGGCACGACTTCTCACTTGCTACCTCTTCATTCAATACTTCATAGTGTCACATAAAAGATTGGGAGATTACAAGATACTTCATGTGATTGAAGGCGTAAAATGCAAAATGTCTCCCTTCCCATTAATCTTGGTAGAAACCATTCAGGGCCTAGATGATTACAAAACTGGAAAGTATTCAAGCTTTACTGGAAGTCCCCTGTTACCTCAGATTTGGCTATAAGAAAAGCTAAGCCTTTTGGAAAAGCCTACTGGTAATTGGATGAAGTACCAACTAAGAAATCACTAGAAAAGACATATCAAAGATATCAGTGGCCGCTCAGCATATATCTCAGTCGAGCAATGGATCGAGAGTATGAAAAATGCCCCAGAAGTGTAGATAACCTGGAGGTGCCCTTGGTGGAGACTAGAGCATGTGACCTTATGCATGTAAGTGAATTGCGTAACAATCTCAGGATTCAGGTCATGCACCCACTACTACCCATCATTGGTAACAAGAAAGTATGGGGTAAAGTAGCACGTGCCATCTAGGCCTGCACCCACTACTACCCGGCATTAGTAACAAGACAGTATGGGGTAAAGCAGCACGTGCCATCTAGGCCTGCAAACTTCTCAAGTGGAAGATTATCTCAAAAATTCATCTACCATTTCAGAATAAAATGGTGAAGTACAATTATTCATCACTTTCACCACCAGTGATTGGGACAATCTCACTGACAAGACCTACAAGCAGTGGGTGATCCGCAGACAAAATCACCTATTAATTTAGAAAACTTTAGCCTTTGTTTTTCCTTTATTTGAAACCGATGATGTAATGAACTCTAAAGTTAATGCAATGAAATCAAATTTTACTTACTTTTTTGATGTCTTTTCTGATGGTAGTGTGCATTGCATTGATCAAAATACTTACATATTTGACATTCATTCTATATGCACTGAACCATTTAACATTGGCACAGAAAATGAACCACGCATTTTGCATATTTTAAAATATGTTACCCCTGAAGAGATGAGAGAAATTGAAAAAATATTAATAAGATATTCAAAAGTATTTGCTTGGACATACGAAGACATGCCCGACATCGATAGAGACATCGCTCAACACTACATTCCCACCAAAGACGGGTGTAAACTAGTAAAGCAGAAGTTGAGAAGACTTAGACCAGAATGGGCCCAATTAGTAAAAAAGACATCAAAAAGCATATCAAGGCTAAGTTCCTAGAGGTGGTAGATTATCTAAAGTTGCTAGCAAATGGCGTGCCAGTGCCAAAGAAAGACAGAAGGGTCAGAATTTATGTTGACTACAGAGATCTAAATAAAGCATGCCCAAAGGATGACTTCCCTTTGCCTCATATAGATGTGTTGATAAACAATGTTGCCTCTTACGCAATGTATTCCTTCATGGATGGATTTTCTAGATATAATCAAATTTTGATGGCCACCATCGATAAAGCAAAAATTTCCTTCATAACAGAATGGGGCACTTACTGCTTTAGGGTAATGCCCTTCAGCCTGAAAAATACAGGTGCAACCTACCAAAGAATGGCAACAACTATGTTTCATAACATGATACACAAAGAGGTCGAAGTGTACATAAATGGCATGATGGTTAAGTTAGAAACCAAAGAAGGGCATCCAGTTACTCTTGAAAAATTTCTCAGAAGGGTTGAAAAGTATAGGCTCAGGCTTAATCCTAAAAAGTGTGTATTTGGGGTGACTTTAGGCAAGATGTTAGGGTATATTGTCAGCTAAAATGGAATTGAAGTGGATCCAGATACAGTAAAAGTAATCATAGAAATGCTAGTGCCAAAAATAGAGAAAGAAATTAGAGGGTTTCTATGGAAGCTACAGTTCATAAGCAGGTTCATCGCCAAGTTGACAGCAGTTTGCGAGCCCATTTTCAAGCTACTCAGAAAAGATTAGCCAGTCATATGGAATGAACAGTGTCGGCTAGCATTTGATAAAATCAGAAACTACCTAGCCAATCCACCAATTCTAAAACCACCCAAGTCTGGGTTGCCATTAACCTTGTACTTAGCCATTGAAGGGAATGCAATTGATGCAATGCTAGCCCAAGAGGGAGAAGGGAAAGCAGAATATGCAGTCTACTACCTGAGCAAGAAAATGCTATCTTATGAAGAAAAGTACAGTCAAGTTGAACAAATATGTCTAGTAATAGTATGGGCAATGAAGAAGCTCAAACACTACTTTCAATCATACAAGATCCAAGTTGTGTCCAAAATGGATCCTATGAAGCATCTCTACGAAGCTCCGTCCCTAATGGGAAAACTCGCCAAGTGGCTCATTCTACTCACAAAATTTGATGTGCAATATCTGACTAAAAAGACAATGAAAGAGAGAGCAGTCGCTAAATTCCTAACCCTCAACTCGATTTCAGATTTAGAAGAAATTCAACTAGACTTCCCAGCCATCGAGGTGCAGGGATGGCGTATGTACTTTGGTGGGGTAGTCAATCAATTCAGAGCAGGAGTCAGGATTATACTCGTAACACTAGAAGGAGAAGTGCTACCGATTGCTAAGAAGCTAGTGTTCAGGGTTACAAACAATGAGGCGAAATATGAAGCATGCACACTTGGCATGGAAGCTCTGATAGCTCTAGGAGTGACAAAAGTTAAAATATTTGAGGATTCTATGTTGGTGATCAATCAGACAACAAAAGAATGGGAATTAAAAGAACAACATTTGAGGCCATATCTAAGTCACCTACAACAGCTTGCCTTGTCTTTTCGAAAATGCAAATTCATCCATCTCCCTCGAAACCACAACCAAATGGCTGACGCACTCGCTTCTTTAGTATCAATATGGGAAGGACCGACCAAAATGCCCATGAAGCCTCTAATCCTACTCAAATTAGAGCAACCCAGTCATAAATGCCTCAGAATAGTATAAATAAAAGCAGATAACAAACCCTGGTTCTATGATAGACAATAATACCTCACAAAGAGAATTTACCCTGAGAAGGCAGTCGAAAAAGACAAGTCATCTGACAACTGGCATCAAAATTCACATCACATTAGGGTGTATTATACAGAAGAACTTCAGATGGGATACAACTTAGATGTCTAAAAGAGAAAGAAGCTATTATAGTAATGGAAGAAGTACACAAAGGTGTTTATAGTCCACACATGAATGGTCCCATCCTAGCTAATAAGCTAATGAGACAAGGGTTCTTCTGGATGTCGATGATGGAAGACTACATCAGCTTCATAAGAAGATGCCACAAGTACCAAATTCATGGGGACATCAGCCACCTTCCCCCAGCCGAGCTACACTCTATCTCTTCTCCATAGCCCTTCTTAGCGTAGGGGTTAGACATAATCGGAGAAATTCACCCAACAGCCTCGAACAGACACAGGTTTATCCTAGTAGCAATCGACTACTTCACAAAGTGGGTTGAAGCATAATCATACGCAAAACTAGGGGCAAAACAAGTGGCAAAGTTCATAAGAAAAAATCTATTTTGCCAATATGGGATTCCCCATCACGTAGTCTTAGATAATGGTGTTCAATTCTAAGGGGAAGTGAAAGAATTACTAAGGAGTTATAAGCTGGAGCATCACAAATCCTCACCCTACCGTCCACAAGAAAACGGGGCGGTCGAAGCTATAAATAAAAACATAAAAAAGATCTTATCAAAGATGACTCAAACTTACCGTGATTGGGCAGATAGACTACCATACACATTATGGGGATATCGAATAACAATCAGAACTTCAACAGGAGCGACTCCTTTTTCACTAGTATACGGATCCGAAGCAGTACTCCCAGTGGAAATGAAAATCAAGTCACTATAAATAGCAATTGAATTTGAACTGCCTAAAGCACAATGGGTCCGTTAAAGGCATGAAAACCTCACCATCCTGGACAATCAAAGACTCAAAGCATTGTATCATACACAGCTATATCAAGCTCAACTGGCTTGAGCCTTCAATAAAAAAGTTAAACACAAGAGTGTGAAAGTAGGAGACTGGGTACTAAAGCAAGCCAAACAGAATGCCTCAGACCCTAGAGGGAAGTTCAAACCAAACTGGGAAGGCCCATATCTGGTTAAAATCGTTTTATTAAGAGAAGCTGTCAAGTTGATGGATTTTGAAGGAAATGAGTTCTCTGAACCTACCAATATAGACCGCTTGAAGAAGTACTATATGTAGAGCAAATACAAAAAAAACCCCAGCTAGGTGTGAAGAGCTCTAAAAAGAGATGCCCTAGGCAAAAAAGGGAAGAAAAAGAAAATACCTAGATAGGCATGAAGAGCTCTAAAAAGAGACGCCCTATACAAAAAAGGGAAAAATAAAATAAAGAGGAAGACAAAGTAGAATAATCAGACATAATAATTACAGTTACATGAACAAATGTCACAATCAGGAATATACAAGTAAGTCGATCCAGAGTACAATAATAGCAACCACCAGTACATAATATAAACACAAGGACAGATGCCCAAGATACAACACCCAGAATCCATAACCTCAAAAAAACAGTACAACACTGAACAACCATAGCCAAAAGCCTATACCTAGCCTCCTAAAAACAACTACATCGGCTATGGGTGCTATCAAGAACAAGAGTTGAATCCACTCAAGCATCCCCATCATCCAAGCCAGGCTCCGCATCCTCTGCATCCATCTCAAAAGTCGCCAGTGGCACATACAGCTGATCAATCTGCTTACGATAAGACGCTTGCTCCCTTTCCCACTCACGACTAGTGAGGATGTACTCACTCTGCATTAGATAAACATCATGGATCACATCTCATGCATTTATAAAAACACATGAATCTACATAAAACAGGTATAAATTAATAAAAGAAGAAGGCAGTACACTTTGTGCACTAGTAAACCCATGAAATACTCTTGCACGCTAATTGTAGCAGTATACCAAGACTGAACAGTGGAAATTGGCACCTGCAAAGCAAAAGAAATTAGATAACGTACAAATCAAGGAAAGAGAAAACCCTCGTAGCATCAAGAGACTAACATGAGTAGCATCCGCAGCCACTACATCCGATGGTGGTGTACCCGCTTTGGTAAAGAGAAGCATGCCCCCACTCCTATAACTAACAGCCCATACAACATTGAAGGTGTTGCACTCACAAAATCACCAAGAACGACACCAGTAGATCCTACACCACTAGCATGTGCCGTCCCCTTAGTCCTAGGGCCACTTTCCTCATCTCATCTCCTTCAACGACGTCCATAATGCTGCAGATAAACTCTCATAACTCATGTCATTTACTGTTTATTACTAACAAAGTTTGTTACATGCCTATATGAAAATAGAGAAAAAAGACACATAACTTAGAAGCATACCAGATTAAAAGATGCTACCCTAGAAGCAAAGCAACCCTAAGATGTCCGCGAGGTCCCAGCTCTAGAACCCGAAGGCCGTGAAGGATCTACCTGAGGAGGTGGAGGTGCAACAAATTCACTGGCCACAACATCAATCAACTGTGGCACCAGAGTTATCATATAAGAAAAATGAGCACCCTCAAGGAAATCCTCAAAAGGATACCCTCTGTCAGCTCCATCGAGCTCCTCTCTAACAAGCTCTCAACCCTAAAATATTTCTCTAGGAGGAGCAACATGAACAGTCCATCCCACCAGTGATAGACACACTCACCCAAGTACCACACCTTGTTAACAAGGTCGGGCAATAAGACTCTCCTCTGTGTCAAGTGCCAAGCCACCCCCATCTCGATCGACCAGTCCTATCGCTCCATCCACCAGCAAGGAAAAATATGCTCAAGAAACATATAAGTAAAAAGGTTGTCAAAGAATGAGCAAAGCGAAGTCAAAATGCACCATACCTGACTTTAGGCCAATCTACTCAAGAGACCCCTCACCTCTACAGGACTCTCGATCAAACTAGAAGTCTTCCTAATCTACGTGGAAGACAGGGAAAGCCACTCTCAGATGAGCGCTAAATAGTGGGATGAGGAAGCACCCTCACTAGTAAGCCCAAACCTATTAGGAAGAAAGGAATCAGAACAATTAAAGATGAAACAATTCAAAAAGTGAAAGACCACACTCACATCCAACACGAACAAGTAGCTACAAATCTGCGAGCCTCCTCTACAGGCTGCATCCAGGCCAAAAAACATGTAGGCAAAAGCAGCTGTGCTCCAACTATACTTTGATAGATCCCTCAAATTCCTCAAAATAGGTAATAGCTATAAGAAGCCAGTGTCGGAGGCATTCGACAAGATAACGACAATTAAGATGTAGAACAAGAAATATCTAGCCACTTGCTTCTAGTTAACACGACCTGTGTCATGCTCCGACATAACCCTCTCTACAAGCTGTGTATACTGGATCAAAGAGGAGTAGCCATACTTCACAGAAGTAGTAACACTGAACAAATCCTTCAGCCATTTATTTCAACAGAACTACATGCCTTACTACTAAAAGGGACAGGCTCCCTAGAAAAACTCAGCTCGATAATGGCTGCAAAGTCAAGCAGAGTGATAGTCATCTCCCCGAAAGCCAAATGGAATGTATGGGTGGTATCCATCCACCGCTCAATAAGAGCACACATCGCGGCCTAACTTGACGCATATAAGCCATAAGTAAGAGTATAAATGATGCCATCAAAGCCCTTCCCGGCAACCATCTGCTTCACACACAGAGGAAGACCCTAATAGTACGAGCTAACCTTATTAAAGCTACCAGACAGTTGAATGACAGGCCCAAAGGACTGCAACCAACAGGTAAATTAGTTACAACATTCATCAAATACTAAAACATCTCTTTTTCATCATCTTTGCAGGAAAACAACAGCAAGAGCTATACTACAACAAGAGCTAAACAACAGCAAGAGCTAAACAACAGCAAGAGCTAAACAACAGCAAGAGCTAAACTATAGTAAGAGCTAGATTAGAGCAAGAGCTAGACTACAACAAAAGCTAAACTACCGCAAGAGCTAAACAACAACAACAAGAGCTAAAACAATAGCAAGCGCTAAACAACAGCAAGAGCTAAACCATAGCAAGATCTAAAATGCAGTAAGAGCTAAACAATAGCAAGAGCTAAACTACAGCAAGAGCTAAAATACAGCAAGAGCTAAACAACAGTAAGAGCTAAACTACAACAAGAGCTAAACTACAACAAGAGCTAAACTACAATAAGAGCCAAAAAACAGTAAGAGCTAAACTACAGCAAGAGCTAAACAATAGTAAGAGCTAAACTACAGCAAGAGCTAAATAACAACAAGAGCTAAACTACAATAAGAGCTAAAATACAGCAAGAGCTAAACAATAGCAAGAGCTAAACAACAACAAGAGCTAAACTACAGCAAGAGCTAAAATAACAGTAAGAGCTAAATAACAGTAAGAGCTAAATTATAACAATAGCTAAAATACAGCAAGAGCTAAACAATAGTAAGAGCTAAACTACAGCAAGAGCTAAACTATAGTAAGAGCTAAAAAAATGACAAAAGCTAAATTACAACAATACGACAAGAGCTAAAGACAGCCAAAGCTACATAAATAACAAGTGCGTAAATCAGACAGCTAGAGCTACATAGATAATAAGAGCTAAAATTAAACAGGTAGAGCAACGCAAATAATAAGTGTTGAAATCAGACAGCCAGAGCTATGCAGACAGTAAAATCAAATAGCTAGAGCTATACAGACAACAAGAGCTAATATACATGTCAGCTAGAGCTATACAGACAGTGAATACTTAAATTAAATAGTGAGAGCTACAACCAGAGCAATATATACAACAAGTGCAAAGGTAAACAGCTAGAGCTACAACAAGTAAAGCTAAGTAAGCAAAGCTACAATAAGTAAAACTAAGTAAGCAAAGCTACAATGAGCTATCACAGTAAGAACTAAGTGAGTGAACTAACCGGACAGTGATGAATAGTCCAAGCATGGGTCTCCTGGCTATAGACAACAAGAATTAAATCTCCTTGAGAAAGTCGAGGTAGATGAGAAGAGGCTCTGCCACTAGTCCCAACAGCCTCTATAGCTCTAGCAATAGAAATCCCTGCACCAGTCTATCCAAGAACCGCCTCATCCTCTAAAATAAACTCGTCAAAAGAAAAAAAAGCATTATTCACACCTCCAAAGTCACTAAGATCCTCAGGAATAGGAGGGAAGTCTATAATTCCTACACTATGCGAAGCAATAGAATAACAACATAAGAAAATAGAAGAAAAGCACTCCAAAAACTTAAAAATGGCTTATAAAAGGTCAAAAAAATAGGTAAAAATCACCCCGACCTTAAAAATGAGTTCAATTTAAAGGCATCAGACATGCCTCAAAGCGCGTGGCCACACACCCTAAGCACATGATCACGTGCTCTTCTGAGCCTCATGCGCTCTGAAACTCACAGACGCACATACCGAGACCCTCGGACACGCACTCTTAGGGTCCCGAACTTGCATTTTACCAAAAGAACACACAAAAAATATACACGAATGAAGCGGGTAGAATTGTATTTATATAACCCTAGTCTCTAAGGACTTAGTATAGAGCAAGTAGGGTGTCGATCCACAGGGAATTGATGTAAATATTATATTAACCGAGTAGATAATGAGATGGATAGGCAAACAAAGTT
>CATIWM010169265.1:0-19840 GCA_949671775.1 Mallotus repandus
CACTTTAGCTATTGATCACTTAATGCTCATGTTGTTGGATGCCACTCGTGTTATTGATTTTTGCAAAATTATAAAAATTCCATGTCTAATACTTCGTGTGCTAACATCATGTCATTCATGCTTATCTTACATGATTACTCATTTGTTATAATTAGGCATGCTACATTATGCTTGTTATTGATAAACCCTTTGTGGGTTTTCTAACCAACTATTTTTTAGCTTACAGTCAGTAAGAATTTTATTTTGAAATTTTGAGTGTGCAAATTGTGAGGACTTTCGAAGGGTTACATATAAATTTTTTTTATATGTACAACTTTTTTTTTTGGTGGCATAAACAAAGATTTTTCTATTTTTCTTTTCTATTTTTCTTTTTCTTTTCTTTTTTTTCTTTTTTTTTTCTTTTTCGATGGGTATGGTCAATTCATTTCATGTACAAGGAATGTCAAGGTTTGAAATACCCAAAGAAAATTTGAAAGTCGACTTTGAAATTTAGTCCTCTCATTCGATGTGGTTTTCTTTTTCCTTTTTCTTCTAAATCTCTCTCTTTCATTCAAGCATAAGATAACATGCATAATTACAAAAAATTTATAATCACGTAAATCAAATAATTAGATGTTTATTAGCACAAAGAAAAGTTTATTGTGATAAAATACTATTCTAAATCATTACAGTTATAACTAATTTTTCATGAGTGTTCAAGTTCATGTATGCTTCAATTTGCACTCCAAAACGGTATAGCTCTTTGAAGTCTCCTTTGCCTATGTTCTTCAATTTGTTAGATAAGGGTGGAATGCATGCCTCTATTACTATGATTATCTAGTTTGATTCCGTGAGTCTATGCTTCATCTGGGCCAACTTTCCTCTCCATCTATTCAAGAAGCTCACGAAGGATTTATCAAGTCTTTGAGTTGTATTTTATAGCTCTTGAAGAGAGACTTTAAAATGAGAGTTCAACCCATATTGTTTGATAAAGGCTAAACATAGCTCCCTCCAGTCCTGCTGAACATGTGCATCCAAAGTGTAGTACCATTTGATAGCAACTTCATCCAAAGATAATGGGATTTGTTTGATAATCTGAGCTTTAAACAACCTAGTGGCCCTCATGTAGGTGACGTACTACTTCAAGTGCAAGCGAGGATCATCAGTGGCAGAGTATTTCTTCATATTGGGGAATTTGTATTTTGAGCGCAATGATTCTTCTTCCTCCAAATCCAAGTCCACATTGGCAAAGTCAGGATTGAGCCCATGCTTTTTTAGTATAGTCTACAGTTGATCCATTTGCCTCTGCATGTCTTTCATCCATTCTAACTTAGGAGTATTTGTTGGTGCTTTTAATTTTTCTTTTATTGGCTCACCAAGAACTGTTCTAGTTTTCGAGTCTCCTTTATCAAAGGGCATCTTCCCTACTATCTTAGCAACCATGTCTCTAATCATTTATCGCTCCCTGATTTCTTTCAAAAGTTCTTGCTTGAAAGATTCAAAATAAAAATTGGAGGGGTCCTAACTTTTTGTTCCCTTGTGAAATGGTCTTAATTGATTAGTTGGATCCTTAATATGGTGGGCCAAATTTTCCTTGATCTGCTTCCAAACAAGAAGAGACTTATTTTTAAAGATTACAATGAAAAACATGTATGCATGAAATGCAAAATTATTTATTTATAAACACAAGCATATCACATAGTGAAACCTTCCAACCTTATTTCTCCCACACACGTGTTCAATGACAAGTCTCTTTTCCTAGAATTTTTTGTCTCATTTTTAATTATCATCAGGGGATAACAAACCGACGTATAAAAATTCTCTCGAGATAATGACAAACAAGTAGCAATTCCTCTAAATAAAAATAAGGTCCAATATAACATGCTATAATGGGCATGAAAAGCCCTATTTAATGTAACCCATTTCTGATGGGCCTAGGTTTTATAAAGAGGACTACTATAAGGCATAAAACACATGCATTTATGAAAGAACTTAGGGGAATTTGCTAAGTCACTATATGAGCTGAGTCTTGGGTAATAGGCTTCGGCTTCCACAACTATATACCTCCATTACGTCTCCCCACTTAAAGGTCTGTGCAACGTAGGATAAGTACGTGTCGTGAGTGACAACAATTGTACACTCCACCACTAGGTTTAAGTAAAACAAGGCAGCAAAGCAACAACTATTGTCGGGTTATTCGTGACTAAGTGCTCATTGTGTGAAAAGTATTATGAATGCAAAGAAAATAATAAAATAACTAAACATAATAAAACACAAAACACTAAAATCAGTTTCTCTATCCCCAATTGAGTAGCCACTGTAGGCGGCGGGGTCTAGCGCGCGCCCAAGTGTTTGGCGAGCACGGCACTATGTGGGCTCAAGGCCCATGAGAAAATATAATAGGGGCTTATAGCCTAAGTTGGAGATGGGAATCGCTACTCGGATGAGACCTGAGACACACTTTTACAGTAACTAGATCCTACGAAGGGCCTCAGTAGTCGTCCTCAGAGATTGGGTTAGAAAACTGGGTATGGGCTTTTGAATCCCCACCCAACCTTGCGGTTGGCCTCCGTTTGTGTTTTGTGTTTTATTATTTTTAATTATTTAATTATTTCCTCAATTACATGTAAATTGCAAGTTACTCCAAACAAATTTTCAATTTTATAATTTAGCCCAAGTTTGGATTAAGTTCCAATTACATGCAACTTGAGTATGATTCACAACATCCAAATATCAACAATTAACAAAAAAAAATAAATTAAATTGCACATGCAAAAGAAATGGGGGAGGAGAAAAGATTACAACCCTTTAACAGGTAGATAATAAAATTAACCAAATAAACAAAATTAAAACACGCACACAAACAAAGGGGGAGGAGAAAAGATTACAACCCTTTTCACATGCAAGATAAACAAAAAACAAAGTGAAATAGATTAAAGCAATGGCCATAAAGGATTTATGAGCTGAAATTGGCAATTTGGTGACTAAATTATCACTCTAATTTATTCCTGAAAAATCAAAGTTAATTAGCCCCAAAGTAAGACCTACAAAAAAAAAATTACAAAGTTAAATTCTTAAAAATGAAATAAGATGGATAAAATAATTTGCACTTAATTTAGCCATATAACTCATAAATAATAATCAAAATAAATGCAAACAAATAAAAAAATAACTCAAAAAATAACAACTAAAAATAAAGAATCAAAATTCTATTTAATAAAAATGTAGAAAATTAAATAAAAATAACCTACAAGAAAACCAAAATCATGCAATGTGACAAGAAAATAAGATAATAAATTAAATGAATTTTAAGCATGCAAGAAAGCAAATAAACAGAAATAAGGTTTAATTAAACAAACCAAAAGCGGCAAAACGACATTCAATTTAAAATATAAAATAAATACAAGAGTAAAAAAAATTAAAATAAAATTATTCTGTCATTTAAAAGCAAAAGCGATGCCTTATTACAGTAAGGCGTCACCTTATCGTATTGGCCGCCGCCCTAGTGCCTGTTGCAATTACAGATTCTTACGACAAAGAAAAAAAATAGTTCTTTTGCAAGGACAAATTTTATAGAAAATACTAACTCTCAAAACAATTAAATACAAAATAGATGAACATGGATAATTTTAATACTCTAAATCTCAATAAACAACTCAAAAATGGAATTAAATTGAACTTAAAATGAAATTAAAATAATATAAAAATTCAAAGAAACAAAAGGAAGTTTTTACTGCTTTTAATATTGGTTTGATTCATTATCTTTGCCCTTAGAAGTGTTACAGGATGATAGCAGTAGTAAGTCTCTAATAATGCAAAGCAAGCTCCTTCTCCTTTATCAAGCCTGTTGTCTCCCTTTTCTTTAAGCTGTTCTTTTTCCCTTTTAATTCCCTGAACTCTCTTCCTTTTTTCTCAGCTCTCTTTCCTTCTTGTTGTTGTTGATGACTTCTCCCTTTTGTCAGTATCTTTTCTTTCTTTTAATTCTCTCTAGTTTTTTAAATTGTTTTCTTCTTCTTTTTTCTCTCCGTTGCTCCCCCCAAGGAACCCCCCCCCCCCCCCCTCTCTCTCTCCTTCTTTTCTTTTTATTCCTTACTTCTGAAATCCACTCCCCTAGCATTAGGAACTACCTCCACGCCCTTCTCCATATTGTTCTCCACGTTCTTTGACTGTTAACAACGTCTTTCTGCATGAAACCACAGAGAAAATCGCATCAGAATGTGGTTTCTATAATTATATAAAAAAACAGCTCAGCACCGCTAAGGTGCCGCCTTAGCACTAAAGCGGTCGCCTTAGTGACTCATCAGAAGACTCTTCTTGGACCACTTGCCCAATAAGGGAAAAGGAGACTAAGCTTTGCACTACTAGGCTCATTTTGCTTGGACTTTCATCATTGGGCTTCGTTCGTGGGCCGACCAAACCCAAGTGTCAACAATATATATATACACACTATCAATATATTAAATAATAAATTTTCACCAATTTTATTTTATATTAATTTTTTTGCACTTATTTTAATTAATTTTCTTTTTAATAACTTTAAAAATTACAATTATTGAAATCAAATACTAAAAACTTGAATAATTTGGTTTTTCAAGTGAAATTAAGTAAATTAATGAATTTATTAATTTTATGACCTGATTTTTAACTCTAAAGTGTTGATTGAAATACATGTAATTGTTAGAAAAATAGTTACTCTTAAAAATTTAAAATTTAAAATCAAAAAACTAAAATTAAAAAATTAAATTAGTTAATTTTATTAAAATAAAGGGATTAAACTCTACGTTTCCATAAAATAGAGGAAATAAATTGTATATTTTTATAAAATAGAAAGATCTAAGTTTTTTTTAAGGGAAGAGGTACAAAAACCCTCTTATCATTGTGCCCTAATCTCAATTTTCCCCATAACGTTTTTTAAGGTCTAAATAACCCCTTAAGGTTAACAAAATAACATAAAATGCCCCCTCTCATATATGTCATTTATAGATGTGATAATTAGTCGTTAACACATTGCTTATGTGGCAAGATAGATCCCACCAAGCTATGAGAGTTGGCTATATGGCAAATGGGTCCCACCAAGCTTGACATGCATCAGTGAATGAAAAAAGAGTTAAAATTTCCAAATGTCAGAAATCCCTAACCGTGAAAACCCTAAGACCCAAAATTCCCAAAAAGATGAAATTCCCAAATTGAGAAATCATTTATGTAAAAAAACTCCCAAATTGATAGATTACTAAACTAGAAAATACATAGAAGTTGCAAATATTAAACTGAAAAGCTTGAAAAAACAACCTTTTTCAAGCTTATTGACGAAGACCGAAGGTTGCATTTTGAAGAGGAAGCAGAGTCATACTCTTTTGGTGCTAAAGTTGGTGTAGTGTTGTTTGCATGCAAGGTAACCAATAAATATATTTAGTTAAGCTTTTCAAATAAAATACTTGTGTTGTCTCTACTCCTCACATGGTTTAGAAGTGGTCCTGATGGTGGTGGACCTGCACGTTGCACTTTAGTGGAACAATGTCTTTTATTTTATATATGCATGTATATTATTTACACTAAAAATGGGTTTTGTTTTATACTTTAATATAGATTTTTTTTTATGCAGCATGTCTACATTTGTGAATATCCATTTTCATTATGGTGGTGGATGGGTTTTCAAGCCTAAAATTAAGCATGTTGATGGGGAGGTGGACATTTTAAATAACTTTAATAGTGATTATATGTCTTATTTAGACATTAAAGAGCGATATGTTGAAACTTACGGGTATGTATATGTGAGCTCAATATTAGTTCTTAAACCAGGAAAGACAATGGGAAAATGGTTTTTTTTTTAATAGATGATGATAATGGAATTAGGAGGTTGTTGGGTTATATTTAGAACTATACATGGGCTAATTATATTGAAGTTTTTGCTAACTATGATGTATATATACCTAGGAATCCAATAAATAGAAGGAACCTTAAAAAAAATGAAGAAGTTGTGATTCTTACTCAATGTAGTGTGAATGCTGCAATGTATGACAGTCATGTAGATGAGGGCAATAACAGTGATAGAGAAGAAAGTGACAGAGGTGACATTGGTGCTAGGGAAGAAAGTGATCGAGTCGATCCAGGTAGCACAAAATATGAGCAAAATACTGAACAACATGGACAAAGAGAAGAGCCAGGGGGCATGAAAGAGATTGAGAGGGAAAGTGACAAAAATAGTGAAAGTGATAGTGAAAGTGAAAGTGAAATTGAAAGTGGAAGTGACAATGAGGGTGATGACAGTAATGCCCCACTAAAAGAGAGGGTTTCTTATGAGGAAGATGGAGGTCCTTATTTCATTCTTGGCATGACATTTGTCGATGCTAAACAGGCTCGAGAATGCATTGCAAGGTCTACTGTTGCTAGAGCTGTCAAGTTTAAGTATGTACAAAATAAACCGGGTAGAATTAGGGTGAAATGTGTAACTGTTGAAGGCTGCAAATTTCTTCTATTTATTTCCAAGGATGGAAACAATCCTGGACTTGTTGTCAAGACTTTATAGCTTGACCATGACTATTTTAAAGCATATCCAAGTGCTAGTGCAAGATATTTGGCAAATTATTTTAGAAAGTGAATCATAAAAAAACCAGAAATAAAAATTAAGGAGTTGGTTGAAGCTGCAGAAGAAGAACTGAAGTTGAATGTGTCTTTAGCTAAATGTAAAAAGGCAAAAAAATTGGTGATTATAGAGTTAGATAGGAGTTACAAGGTGGAGTTTGGATATCTGCAAGCATATGCTAAGGCTTTAAAAAGAATAAACTAGGGTACCACTGCTCATATTGATTTATGCAAAGACAGTCTAAAAGAGGGAAAAAGGGTATTCATGCGTATGTTTATATGTTTTGATACATTAAAAAAGGGGTGGATAGGTGGTTGTAGACCCCTTATAGGAGTTGATGGTTGTTTCTTGAAGGGAGTTTGCAAGGGGCAATTATTGGCTGTAATTGGATTAGATGCAAATGATCAAATGTACCCAATTGCATGGGTTGTAGTAACTAAAGAAAATAAGTTGAATTGGAGGTGGTTTTTTGAGTGGTTGTCAAGAGAAGTAGGGCTGCAAGATGGATCTATTAAAATACCCTTCACACAACTGGTGTAGGGCGTATTTTAGCATCAGGTGCAAATCCTACATGGTAGACAACAACATTTTTAGAGTACTTTAATGCATGGATTTTGGCTGTAAGGTTCAAGCCTATAGTAAGTATGCTTGAAGACATTAGAATCCAAACAACGCACAGGATTACAGAGAATAAAAATTTGTGTGGAAGATGGATAAATGAATGGAGCCCTAGTGCTATGAAAAACTTTGAAGACAATAGAGAGCATCCTTTTGGCTGTCAAGTGGTTTTTAATGGGGACGTGGGGTTTGAAATTGGAGAGGGTGAAGATAAGCACATGGTGTACATTGATAAAAAATTATGCACATGTAGAGCATGGGAGCTGACTGGCATCCCATGCACAAATGCAATACGCGCTCTAGGTTACCTTAAAGAAGACCCTATGGCTCATTTATCTAAATGGTATCACAAAAATAGATGCATGGCAGCATATCAGTATGCTTTACAACCAGTTGGAGGCAAGAAATTTATGAAATATGATGAGTTTGAGCCTATAAAACCACCACCTATCACAAAGCAAGCTGGCAGACCACGCAAGAAGAGATTAAGAATAGCAAATGAACCATGTCAACCAACTACATAACTGTCAAGGAAAGGTCAAGTCCAAAAATGTGGACTGTGTAATCAATAAGGTCATAACAAAGTTAGGTGCCCAAACAAGGGCAATCAGGTTTGACAGTTAGCAAATTTATCTATGAAAATTTTTCCATTTGCTTATTTAGTTGCTATTTATAAACATTTATTGATCAAATTTATTTGACATAGGTTCATACAAGTCAGACAGCAAATCCAACTTAAGGTGGCACTGGAAATCAAAGGCATGTGCAATAACGAAATAATAGATTTACATTGAATCAGGTGAGAGTTAGCAAATTTAGTTTGACATGGCAAGCTATGTATTTTTTTTGGTGGTTTGATATTTTTTTCTCTAAATAGAATCAAGGGAATCCAACAGCACATCCTAGTGAGGGATCATCTTCTCATCAAAATACTACCACCGACACTATTAGGGGAAATAGAAATGCACCTCGAGGACATGGCTTACATATGGATCTCAACAGTGGAAGGTCAATTCTTAATGTAAGTGTTAAATAAGACAATTACTGTATTATAATTAAATAGTCAGGTTTTGATTTGAAGATAAATTGGAAGGATTTTTTTTGTTTTATTTTCTCAGCCTGGTTTGATAAGTAAAAGGGTCATTGCATCTGGATTGCAAGAGGTAAGTGGTGTTACTGAAGTTCATACTAACACAAGGTTTGCAATCCCCAGTGAAAGAAAATTAAGGAGAAGTAAAAGTTAGTCATATGTACCAAATTGTACAAGGACAATAAACTTCACTGGAGATGGATTGAATGTTAGTTATGCCACAAATTTACCTTTCACAACTCCGGATTTACAGTGGAATGGAGGCCCTTCCATCACTTCCAGAGAACTACAAGCCCAAAGGGATCAATTGATTGGGAAATGGAATCAAAGGGAAGCAGGAATGCAAAAAAAGATGACCTAAAGGACACCCAAAGTTGGTGGGAAAATACCCATATTTTTTGCTTGTAGGGGGTTTTTGTGAATTTTAGTTCATTTGAACTAATACTCTGAAACTTGTTTTATTTGTTTTAGATGGGCAATGAAACTTGTATGATTAGTCTATTGCTAAATTACAATTTGCACAATGCTAATATAATATTTTGCTATATAATATTTGTGTCTATAGTTGTCTTCTAAATTTTTAGAAATTTATTTTGGAATGATTGATAGCAAATAATAAATAGGGGGCATTGCTGCATAATAATAGACACATATATTTCGCATATGTATATCTACACAAAAGATTACATTCAACATAACTACCACTGCTCACTACGTAGCTCCTAAAATACTAAAGTGCATAACAACACCAGACTGCATCAATTAACAAAAATCACCTCCTACATCACTGCGCAAAATCAACTGATACAATCCACCAAATTTAAGCTATTATTGCCTAACAAAAAAAAAGAAAATATACATCAATAAAATCCAACACATCCCAGCAACAACATATGCAATTATCATCTTCTTTTTGGCAATTTGAACTTCGTTCCGCTCATCCATATACGCTTTCTTCAATTTTCTTAACTCAAACCAAATCTCAGCAACTTCATCATCAACAGTTACAACATCCATCTTCATCCTTCGATAATTTATGTTTTCAATTAGTAGCTCGTCTCTCTGTTTTTTCAATTCATTCAACACCTCCTTTGCCCTGTCATTCATAGGTATATCATGCCACTCGAAATAATTGCATCTTGCATTCTCCACACCATCATTCTGCATAATTTTTGCCCAACTAATTGTCGCCCAAATAATCAGCATTCAAAATCAAATACAAATTTGAAAGATTACTTACTTCATGATAACGATAGTTGTAAAATCTTCTCCCGGGATTTTTTTTTGTCCATGAGGTCCATCGAGGGGCCTTCAGCCTCCAACCTCTGCTTCTACAATGGCAGTATTTTATTGGTTTGAGATAATCCAACTCCATTAAGCTACGCCTAGAAGATCTTGCTGTAGAATATGATGAAGATGCCATATGAGTTTTTCGATCTGATTGGAATTTTTGTTGGTTATAGTTCTTAATTTGGGGGAAATTCAGAGCATTTGAGTTTTTTTGGTGACATACAGGTTTTAATTTTTCAAAGCCTCGATTCAGCGTTCTTCAGTGAAGATATAAACATGGTGGGACCCATTTGCCACATAGCCAATCTCTCATAGCTTGGTGGGACCCATCTTGCCACATAAGCAATGTGTTAACGACTAATTATCACATCTGTTAACGGCGTCTATGAGAGGGGGCATTGTGTGTTATTTTGTTAACGTTAAGGAGTTATTTGGACCTTAAAAAATGTTGCGGGGAAAATTGAGATTAGGGCACAACGATAAGGGGCTTTTTGTACCTTTTCCCTTTTTTTTAATATAAGATATTTACAAGAACCCTATCGAAAGGACTTAAATATTAATGGAATGAAAACTAAAGGATTAAAAAAATCAATTTTCAAAAAAGTGGGGAAAAATGTGAATTAGGTTTAATTTCAAGGATAAAATGCAGTTTACTCTATTTACTTTGTAAAAAATAGAGTAGATTCCTACAGTACAAATATTTGTATCTTACAAATTGAATGGAATTAGAACCGTTAATATTACTACTAATTTAATTATAGTCATTCATACATTTTACAGATATTGGTATACAAAAATATTCAATGGCTGTAATTAAATAAAAATAAATCCAAGAGATTTTAGTTTCCTTTGTATAGATACAAATGTTTCTATATCGGTTCTAATGGTTTTATATGTTTTTTTTTATCCATATACGTACATCAAATATATATAGAATTAACTTAGTTATATTATTGAAAGGAGACCTCCTTTTAAAGGAATGCAACCATTAAGTAAGAAATTTAATTTAAAATATAAAATTTATTCTTAAACAAAAAGTTCCAACGTAAAATTCTCCATTAATCATGCTCTATATCTTCCTTTCTTCGAACCCCATTAACAATGGGTTATTTTCCTCGTTTTCTTCCAAAAAAAAAAAAGACAATCCGTTAGGGGCTTTTTCCCTTCATTTTTTTGCTTTGTAGTTGAATCAGGCTTCCGGAGATGTCAGAAGAATACGGTGGTCACGAAATATGAAAATTAAAATCTAAAATGCTTTCAATGAGAGAGGATTCACTTTCTAAGAGCTTCTTTACAAATTGTAGCATATACATTAACAAATTTCTGAATACTTTTGACTAGCGATCACAATCTTTACATGAATTTGTTTTAGTATTTTTCCCAATTCGAGCTTTTCTTAGCTAATGGTTACCTCAGCCAACTTTCTTTGCCTACTGCCAACAAGCAACTCATAATCCTGCATATATGAACACAAGGAATAAATGATAGACCTTTAGGCAAAACACATTCATTCTCTTTTTTATTAAGACACAAAAGTTTGCCATCATTTCCTTCAATATTGTGTGGAGGGTGGTCGGACCAGTATTCTCATTTGTGAGAATTGTGAAAGTCTCAAGTTTCTGTCTTCATGACCGCCATCCACCAATATTGGTGTGAGTTCAATGAACCAAAAAAAAAATTGGTGGGAATTAAGACATCCAACACAATCTCTCTTTTGATTTTCTATTTTTACGTTATCATGTCATGCATATTTTCATCTTTTCTAATGCTTCTGTAGCATGTAATGTAGCAAAACATACAGCTTAGTTTGACCTTCAAACAAATTGAACTTTGCAGATTAACACATGGAAACTTTTAAGTCATAATAAATTCAATGAAGTATGACCAAAATTAAAGCAACAAGCACCTGTACAACAGCCTGTGCACAGAACTTCCCAGATAGAACAGCACCCTCCATTGAGGCCAAATATTTTTGTTTTGTGTAGTCACCAGCTAAGTAGAAACCCTCAATGGGAGATCTTTGCAAGGGACGACAAGGTTCGCAGTTTGGGACAGTCTTGTAAACAGACCTGAGACAATTAGCAGGCCAGTCTCAGAGTAGATATGAAGATTAATTAACTAATGTTTTTTAGCAGTTAATCTTTTCAAGGAGAGGGGGGCGTGTGTGTGGTTGTGGGGAAGCAAGACTGTCAAAAAAGAGATACAAGCAATTCCCAATGCAACTTGACCATGGGCCTAAAATGGAGAAATACTAAATGCATAAAAATGGTTTGACCTGGGAGTTTTGACAACATGGTATTTCACAATTTTTGCTTTGCTCTGATCTGCCGATATTTCATTGGGAAATAGTTTTGCTAATTCCCTCATTGTAGCATCAATGATTTCTTCATCAGTGCATGATATCCATTCCTCTGCAGGAGCAAAAACTAACTCCAGCATAGACTGATTTGGATTATAATATTCCTGTGTTCAACAATGAATGACTATTAGCAGTTGTATTGAATATATATCAACACAAGAAAAATTCAATGCAGCAGAAGATTGTATAGGACATAAAAGTTTCTACAAATCATGTAAATCAAACAAGTAAAAGATGCTATTCACTTTCTTAAAAAGCAACATAACAATGGCTACATATTTTGGCTAAACGACCAAAAAAAACCATTAATTACAATTATATTTGATCCTTTTTAAGTTAAATCAATGACACTGATTATAACTTCAGCAATTTAGGACAGAGAACCAATTGCCAGATAAAATAAAGATATTTCTGTTATTGACGTAAATATTAAAAATTAATTTTTTTTTCATCCTTTCTTTGAAAGAAGAATCGACGACAATGATATTTAATCCTAGAAAAATAAAAAATTAAGAAAGGATAAGAATTTTCATCTATATGATATTCTTACGATCATTGTTGGAAAGAAATAGAGATCATACTTGTACTTATTAAGCTACTTAAGGCTTAAGAAAGGAGATATATCTACGTGCATTTTTGGTTTCAATTTACTAAATGGACCAAAATTGTTTCCAGTATCAAAAATATACTGACTTCGAGAAAATTAAAAGGACTGGATAAAATTAAGAATATGCCATATGCATAAAAGGTTGTAATTTTTTTGGTCATTTGCCATGAAACCAGATGTGTGCATGCCTTGTGATAATTAAAACCATCAAACACATTGAATGAGGTGCATCACCACATGTTCATAAACAGACAATCAAATTGTAGTTTGCAACACATTCATTAGGAAAATCACAAAAATGATACATTATAATGAACATTATTCTTATCCCAAACATGAAGAAACTCATTTATCTAAAAAAAATCTAAAACTATACTACTTTTTTAATCAAATTAACAATAAAAAAATTTATTCAACTCAAATCTTTAAAAGAAAAGGAAAAAAAAAACACAACTCTCAAATTGCAGTCATTATCAACAAACAGTATGAAGGCTACCACCAACATTCACATCCTATCATTGCCATCCCGTTGTTTTCATTCTTAAAGCAAATGAACACTGCTAACCAAGATTTTTAGATATTTTTAAATCTCTCATTCAAATTGAATCACAATGACTCATTCTCAACAGACCAAACTCAATTCTGACTCAAATGTTCATGCTATGTTGCTTTGAGTTCTCTCTCTCTTGTCTCAAATGGCTCCATTACTACTGCTACTGAATAGCTCTAATTTCATGAATTGATGCTCATAATTTTTTATCGTTAGCCAAAAACAAGAAACAACAAAGAAAGGATTGATGGATCTATGGAATTCAGCTAAAAATTCAATCTTTTTTTTTCTATTTATGCCATGCTGGATCTATCTATCAAAAGAGATCTATCCAGCATAATTTGCTTGCTTTTTCCCATTTCTTTTTCTCTTTTTTTTTTGCTTTAGAAGTGTCTCCTGCATGTTAACCATTGACATCAAACCTCCTTCCTTCTAGTGTGGTTTATTACTTTGGCTTACAATCAGACATTATGACTATTTAATGCTCTGTTGTTGTTGTTGTTTTGTTATTGGGGATGTGGAGACTGTGGTCATAATGGTGGTGGTTTTGGTGGCAGCGGCAGTATTCATAAAAAAAACTAGAAATTTTGATTTTTTTAACAATATTAATTATAATTAAATTTGATACTTAGTGTGGAAAAAATAAAATAAAAGTTAATGTGCTCTTAGAGTTTGATTGATTTTGAGTGTTTTACTTGTAATAAATAACTTTAATTTGAATTTTTTTTTCCAAAATATAAATTATTTGATAAAAAAAATAAGTGCGGTGGATGTTGTGGGGAATCCGATCCTGACATCGCGGTGCTGACAACGTTTAATGGATGTAATGGAGTTTAAGGGAGACCTAAAATCCAAAAAAAAAAAGAGAGAGAGAGAGAGAAAAGAGAGAAGCCAAACCACAGGCATTCCAAGATCTAATGCAAGTCAATACAGGCAACTGCATTGTAGCTCACCAACAATTAACTAAAAAGAAAGAAAAGAGAGAAAGTAAAAGTATGAAAAGGGTTTTCTGCTATCTTTTTAGCTAAAAGAAGAGATTGATAAATAGATTTGTGGGGCTGTGTTCCATGAAAGAAGGGATTCTAATTGGAGGTGGCAGTGATATGAAGCAGTTGGAGGAAAGAACAGGAAAAAAAAGGTTTGTAAAAAAAAAGGTGTTGGCAGTTAGAGAATAGAGAAAGACTGGGTATCCACCCAAAAAACTGGGACACATGGCATGACATAGTGCCACATATCCCAGAAAGCAAATGCAACTTTATTTATTTCCACACAAGCCAGCACGTTAATGATACATCACCATTGTCGGCGGGAAAATTGGTCTGGTTATTAGCGAGGGACTAAAATTACACTTGAGATTTTAAGTTACGAAATAAAATTTGGATATTATAATTAACTAAAAACTTAGGTACCCAGAGTGCAAATAACCCATCATTTCCCATGCCACATCGTATCCTACCAGATTTATATTACTTTCTCCCTAAGCAATTCAAAAATTTCTACAAGAGATTACTAGAGCCTTTTTGTTCTTTTGACCTTTGGAATGGCTTTTCGTGCCTCTCTTTGAGTATCCTATGAAAATTGGCAGTACTCAGTTGATTCCAAGACATGCTTCAAAAACATTTGCAAATGCAGATACAATATCACCAAAAGTTGGCACTACAATGTAATAACATGAAGTGCTGTTGGTTATTGCCCAAAAGCAGACAAATGACCACCCGATTTATGTTGTTTTGTTTATGCAAGCATATATCACCATTTTGCATCAGGCATAACAAAAAAGACAAAACAACTGCATGTGTTCGTTTGACTAACCGAGCAAGTGGACTTTGAAAATCATATTCTTGCCATATATTATAAATATATAGTGTAAAATAATAGATCCTTTACATCTACATAAAACAATATCAGCTTCATAAACTCAGGATATACTGCAGTGTGCATGCGAGTTGTTATATATGAATAACTTGAATCTTACCTTACATGTTACAGACATATCAGCATAAACACTAAGAAGGGGACTTCTGCATGTCAAAACAAGAGAAAGAAACAATCAGTGTGTGCTAGAGCACGCAGGAATAGTTACTTCTCAAAATTCAATATGTACTGAATTATGAGAATGTGAACTTAATGAATCAAAGAATTTTTGAAATCTCCTCTTCATTGCTTAAATGCAGCTGATGCAGAGAAAAAAAAAAAGCAGGACCTGCTAAAAAGTAGGTGATCGTATGTATTCTTTAATTTTCTGTCAAACCTGCAATAAAGATAATTCCGTATCAATGGACTACCATGCTAAAATGAGCCATATGATAATGCTATAAAAACATTAAAAGGAGTTTGTCTGCATTTTCTAAAATCAATGGTATAGCATTAGTTAAGATGCTGCGAAAACAAGAAAGAATCATTAATGAAATCAAGCATCACCAGATCATTTCACAAGATCACTATAATAACTGCAATAAACTTCCCACCAAGCTGAATATTCCGTTCCATCTCTCAAAAATCCAGGTCAAAAATTGAACAAATAATATCAATCAATATAATATGATTGCCACAGACAGACAATAAGGGGTGCGTTGATCATTTATTAATGACCAAAGAATATATCACTGACCATATGTGAACATTAATAACAGGAACTCCAACTAATTTCTCCAGCTTCTTGAAGTATGGAATCTCTTTCCAGTTATCAGGCAAAAGAAGCTTCAGGACATCAACTGGTACATAACAATAACATTAAGATAATTGGATCAAGCAGTCATTGACATGATCTATTGTGATAAAAATTTTATAGTTATACCTGGAGTGGCAAACACATAAATATCTCCTTCAATCACTTCCCCAGAATTTAGTAAAAAATTCTTCACTGTTCCATCATTATTAAGTTCAATTTTCTTTATTCGTGAATTTAGCCGGACATCACCACCCAATGACTGAATATGATCAACAATTGGCATGCAGAGCCTCTCTGGAGGATTTCCATCTAAGAAAGCCATCTTTGAACCATGTTTCTCCTATTGATAAATTACCATCAATCGCAAATAAATTAATCTGAAGTCATAAGAATGATTTTTTCCCACATATTTTATATAAATCAGTGAACTGGAATACTCAGCATCTAGATGATTCAAAGTGGAGTCATCTTCAAGTTGTAGACCAATTGAGAAAAAAAAAGTTCAATTTCTGGCATTATATGACCTGAGAGCTAAGAATAATAAGTGAATTAAAAATCACTAATCTGCTTAATTTATTACACTGGTGAAATTCAATTAATCCATTTGTATGATCTCTCGCCATTAAAATCAGCCAGAAATAGGAATCAAAGAGAACAAAAAAGAACACGCATAATACCTGAAAACATAAGTGTATGATAAATAAGTATTAAGATTTAACGTATTAACAAGTGATTTCCCAAATGCATGTACCTTCATGAGTCCATGCCTATCATACAGACATAGTTTCATTTAGACAAGGGAGAAAATGATTAGAAGTAAAAAAGCAAACATATAGAAAATTATATCAGACAGAAAAATAAATATAGATTGATCAGTAATTCATATTGATTGGCAGGCAGGCAGTACCAGCAAGTAAGTTGAGGGTTGCTATCTGCTAAATTGATACCTATTTAATTGGTGTATATAAATAAGCAAGAAACTACTTCCAATAACATACTTGAAACAAAAATCCCATCGACGACCAGAAAAAGAAAAAGAAAATTCTGGTACCGATGTTCTATCCAAGAATGAAATGCAAAGTTTTAATACATCAAGGGGAAGTGGTAGGAGGAAAAAAGAATTGACATACCTGAAGAAATCGGTTCAATGCTATCAATATACATTGCATTGAAAGTTCGTCAGGGTTAATAAAGTTTAGCGCCTTTGACATGGCAATAAACACCTCCTTACTCACTCTATCAGGGACACCCTAACAAACAAACAAAAAAGAAAACCATATGTTGCCTTGAACCATTTGAAGTATGTTGTAATTCATGGGTGGAGAAAAATCAATGATATTAACCAACTTAAGTAATCTATCAGTCAATAACATATATTTTTTCTCGAGTCAAAAATAGTTATTTAACTTCACATTTCAACATGTTGCATTAGTAATTGTTATGGCATCATCTGAAATTATCTGTATAGGCACTTAAAGGTAACATCAATGAACCTTTTAGGGGAGAAAGGAGGAACACGTTACTACCAGATACCCATATAAGTCTCTTCTCGCAATATGAATAATGCCCTTTTACAATGTTTTATTTAGCAAATGGAGCATTGATTTGCACAAACAAAAAAGAAAAGAAGGGAAAAAGACAGCCATGCTGTAAGAATAAGTGCAAGTGTTTGGGCATGCACCAATTGCAGAATTGGCTATACTTTATATGCAACATCTACAAATTTCAGAGAAAGATTGTATGATATGAAAGTTAAGGAATAAAAACACGTGTGGAATTTTAGGCAAGCATGTTGCAATTAAAGAACTTTAGCAGGCCAGTAATTCATAGTTTAGAGCTTGTGCATTTTGATTATATGCACAAATATTATGGTTCAATCCATCTAGAAACTTTAAATTCTTAATTTTCATAGTATAAACTGTTTAGTAAAAGGAACTTCATGTCTTAAACTAGATACTTGTATCTGCTAGCAGTTAAGATATCATGCATGCTTGTAGTTATTGGTCTGCTAAAGAACACCTGCTTTCTCATCCACTCTTGAACGGTTAAGCCATCTTGAGCTTCAACATAAGCCTGTCCCCCAACAATTGCTGGCAGGAGTCCAATTGCAAATTTTACTTTCTCTGGCCAACTCAGCATCTCATTGTTTTTCAGAATCGCCCATATCCCTGTCAATCAAGTGCATAAAAAAATTTCTGAAGCAAAAAGTGGGGTGAAATATATGTACATGAAAAAGTTACAAAAGTAAAATAAAGCATTAAGTGCATAGGTGGCATAATATCTAGAGAAATACTTCCAAATGGCATTGGCTTTATAATACAGTTAAACAATATAATCATATGCATTCACAGGGGGAAAGCACATAGGGTCTACATTTAACTGATCGCTAAGTCATATACCATGGTAACTGAACCATTATGGGATAAAGGCCAAAGAATTTGTCTTACTCATTATTGAGACTTCATTTCAAGATTATGGACATGGTGGCTTTGGGAATTTGTTTCTGATACACAATAGCCTCTAGTCATATCCTAGCTCATTTTGATAGCATATAAAAAGTCACATATATGAACAAAGAAATATATATTATTAGTTAGTATATTCTTGAAACCCACCAGATTAATAAGTAGAAATTATATACATTAGGTTATATGTATTGTAGATATAGAAGTTATATGCAAATAATTTATTAAATATGCACAGGCAAGAGCAAGTAAACTTGGCAGTACTGAAGTTAAGAAAACAATGAATTCAAGTTATATCCAATGCAGCAACTTTCTGGCTAAAATAAAAATTTCAAAAGAAAACAGTAATAGTAAATTCAACTAGTTCATAGGACAAATATGAAAAGGTATCCACAAAAAAGTAAAAAAAAAAAAATGAAAGACATTATTAGGATTAGTCCCCAACTAAATGACAATTGATACATTCTATGTTAATGATTATAATCAAGTAACTAAAATGTATACCAAATAGACTTTTTATCATTTTTTTCTTTACCCTTGCTTGCTCTTTACATGAGAAGAAAATCAAATTTAAGTGTACACAAGTTGCTTACCATTTAAGGGTGCAGGAAGAACATCTGGAAAATCAAATCGGCTGAATTCTCCTGGCTTGTTTGGCATTGCAAATATCATAGAATGTTCTTTCCACTGCAACCTATCATTTATACCAAGTTCTCCAAACAGGTTCTGCACATTTGGGTATGCTCCAACTTGCAAACCAAAAAAGACAGGTTCAATAAAAGCAGCAAAAAAACAGAAAAAGTTAAGCCCCTGTAACAATAAAGAAGTGAAACAGATCCATCTGGCATCAAACTAGAAATGTGGATTTGCAAAATTCAGTTAAACATTGGTAAAGAGACAATAAACATGAATATCCAATTCAAAAATTCCTGCCCATTCAAGAGAAATTAAAGAATAATTAAGATAAACGATGAATTACAGTGTCCTCAGCAAGTGAAAATGCAACAGAACTCACTAAAGAATTTGGACAGATAAGCCCACCAAGAGAGAGAGAGAGAGAGAGAGAGAGAGAAATAGAGTTCTGAAACTTACAGAATATATGCAAGCCTGTCTCATACCAGTCCCCATCATCATCTTTCCATGCAGCCACCTAAATAAATTAAATACTAAATTAAATTATTAGATTATAACACACCATCTGAAAAGGCAAGCCCTTCAGATATTTAAATGTAGACAAAAAGTGAAAAGAAAATAATATTTTTCACAACTATTATTGTAGTATTGCTGCTGTTAACCATTTGAGCATTCAACCCAATGTTTTAAGAAAATATCTGAAGTGAGTCAAAACTGTGAGATACCAAATAGAACTTCAAGGTGTTGATATGAGATTATTCAAGATTACACTTATATTTAGGCTAAATGGATGCAATGGCAGTAAACAGAACTAGCATTTGGAACATGAGAACATAAAACAGCAGTGTCCTGCTAATGTAGAATAAATAGGAAAACAAAAGGAAAGAAGGAAGAGTAGAGAATTAGAATATGATGAGAAGAATAGCTTTATGAGAATAGGGGTAAGAAGGAGAATACAAAGAAGAAAAAGAGAATTTGAAAAAGAAAAAAAAAAT
>CATIWM010169299.1:0-32050 GCA_949671775.1 Mallotus repandus
AGTTTTGGTAAACCAATAACAAGTTCATGCTTACAAAGATCATTTAATAGCTCAAAATTTGCATGTCCTAACCTTTTATGCCATGTCCATGTGTCATGGGAAATAGCCATCAAGCATTTAATATCCTTGTTATCAATTTTAGTCAAATCAATAACATAGACATTATCAATTCTTTCACCACTAAAAATTACTTTATCTTCATCAAGACTACTAACAAAGCAATTCTTAGAATAGAAAGTGACTTTATTTCCCATATCACATAATTGACTTATACTAAGCAAATTATGTTTAAGACCATCAACAAGAAATACATGATGTATAGATAAGGATTGAGAATTACCAATTTCTCCAATGCCAATAATCTTTTCTTTTGCATTGTCTCCAAAGGTAACATGTCCTCCATCCTTAGCATCAAGCTTGTTGAATTGCTCCTTGTCTCTGGTCATATGTCTTGAACATCCACTATCAAGATACCAGCTACTTTTTATTCTTGTGGACTTCAAGCATACCTACAAAATGCAATTTACACATTCTTTTGAACCCAAACCTTTCTTGGCCTAGGTTGGTTAGTCTCAAAGTAATCTAAAGGAAGTAGGTTTAAGTGCAATCTTCTATAGAAGCACACATTTCTAGAGTGACCTTTGGTCATGCAATAAAAACACTCAACATTGGCAAATTTATTTCTCCTAGGATGATATGCTTTCCTAGTGTGTGAAACATGCCTTGTGTATTATTGTGGTGAATTCTTTCTATAACGCTTTTGATTCATAGTGTGAGGTATACATTAACAATGACAATGTGTATTTTGATAGGTTTGTGCAACATGTTTATGTGCATTGTGTTGTGTAACATGCTTAGAAGTGTTATGTTTAGTATACATGTAAGCATGTTTAGGTTGTGGTGCTCTAGTTTGAGCCTTACCTCTTTGTGTCAAAGGGGGTTGAGTCTTATGAGACTTTCCTTTATTATTTGATACTTATGAACTCTTAGTTTTGAAAGCTTGAGTCTCATTTTTGGAGGTAGAAGTCATGGAATTATGTGCTTTAACAAAATTGTTCTGTGATGATGATGAGGCAGCCATTCCATTTGTATATCCAATTCCATGAATATCTCCATGGAGTTTTTCAGATTCAAGAATATTATTCAATGTTTTTTTCCCTTCATTAGTTTAGAAATGGAATTCTTTAACTCTAAGACCTCTTTAGAAAGTTTATGATTTTCATCATTTGCTTTCCTAAGTTGGTCTTCCAAGGAATTTGAACATTCCAAACCATTAGCAAGTTCATCATTTGATTTAACTAATTTAGAAAATTCAAATTTTAAATTTTTTAAATTCCTTGGTTAAACTAGTTAACTTATGCTTATAATGCTTATTCTTAGCGAATAAGCTTTTGCATTTAACCATAAGTTTACTAGCAATAGTGCTTTCATCATCATCATCATCATCATCATCATATTCACAATCACTAGAGGAGTTAGATATAGATGGTACCTCTTTTTCATCTTTAAGAGCCATGAAGCAAAGGTTGGCCATTTCTTTTTGTTTATCTTCCTTCTCGGATTCGGAGGAGCCATCCCAAGCAGCTTTGAAGGCCTTCTTTCTATCCTTTGTTCTTGAATTTGAGTTTGGGGCACTAACTTCGGATGTGACCCAGTTACTTGCATTTATAGCAAGTAACTTCTTTTTTTTTCTTCTTACCATCTCCTTCATACTTTTTATTGAAGTCTCTTGTTCTTAAGGTATGTTTCTTTCTCAAGAACTTTTTGAAATTTCTAGTGAGCATAGCAACTTCATAATCTTCATCACTAGAACCTTCATTATTTTCTTCTTCACTTTCTTCTTGTGAAGCCTTTAGTGCTATGCTCTTTTTCTTTTCTTCCTTCTCCTATTGCTCTTCACCACTTTGCTTTATTGTAAGCTCAGGGGTAAGAAGCTTTCCAATAAGCACATCGGTTGAAAGAGTGGTAAGATCTTGAGATTTCTCAATGGAAGCAACTCAAGATTCCAAATCCTTCTTAGGTAGGATTCTTAGAATATTATTGTTTACTTCCTCCTTGGTGAAATGTTTACCAAGTTTCTTATTGGTGGTGACAAGAGCATTGAGGTGGTTTGTCATTTTAGTGATTGATTCTTGAGGCTTTATTTCGAAGAGTTCATACTCATACATGTGGAGTTGAACCTTCTTGCTTCTTACTTGAACATTTCCTTCATAATGATTTTTTAAGGTTTCCCACATTTCCTTTGCCGAAGTGCAATGTTGAAGCTTGCCTCCTTCTCTTGACATTAAAGAGACTAGAGTGATCATAGCCTTTTTATTTTTATGATTCCCTTCTTGTGGAATGGCGTTACAATCATCTCTTGGAATTTCAGTAATCAAACCATCAATTGTAGCTTTGGGTGATTCCTAACCTTTTCAGACAACGTCCCAAAGTTTGATGGAGTCACAATAAAGATAGAGCTCCATTTTGAACTTCCTATAAGGATAATCACCGCCATCAAAGAATGGTCTAAGAGAAGAGATGTTTTCACTCCCCATGATCTTGTATTCTAGCAATGAAGTACCTAGAATTCAAACTCTAACACCAAATGAAAATGCCTTAGAGGGGGGTGAATAAGGCAATCGAATTCAAATCGAAAGTAATTGAAATTTAAACAAAAATAGAAAGAATGTTGAGAAGGAAGAATGAAGAACACAATGATTTAAGAAGTTCGAATTCAACAACAATCCTACGTCTCCACTTAACTTATCCCTAAGTTAGGATTTTTACTCACCCACAATATTATTCACAAGATTGAGATTACACAAGAGTTTAATGCTCACTCTTACAACCTTACAAACAAGAGTTTCTAGGCTCACTCTAAAACCAAATCCCAAGTGTTTAAATGGCTAAACACTTAAACCAATTCCTTTAGAAATAAATCTCACTTCCCTTCTAATCTATCCTAAGACTTAGATGAAGTAGAAATTCTATTTCTAACACACAACCAACTCTCATAAGAGTTAATGAAACTAAGAATGAATAAACTGAAAGTTTGAGAGCTTTAATGAATGCTTAAGAGAGAATGAATAATAAATAAGTTTCTTAGCCCTCAATTGAGCTCTTGGAGGTGTTTATATAGATAAACACTCAAAAATATAGATGTTGGATGTATCAATTATGTGTCCAACATCTATAAATGATTTTTGAATATTCTTGGATGTTTTGCAGCTTAAAGGATGCTCACGATCGTGAGGAAGCGTTTCTAGCTCGTGAGGAGGAAAGTACTAGTCGTTACCTTTGAAAAAAGTTAAAAAATCCCATTTTTTACTGTTAGAGGAGTGCTCATGAGCTGATCATGGCTTCTTATGATCATGAGTACTCCTCATGAGCATCACTGCCAAAATCACTTAAAAAGGAACAAAAAGATACTATAGGAGGTTGCTCGTCAAACACTCGTGAAGGTGCTCCTGATCGTCACTGAAGACGATTGAATTGGCCTTAACTTTCTTCATAAAAATTGTAGATAATTGTCTTATATTTCCATAGTAGTTTTAATAATCTCAATTTGACATTTGTAGCTCAAGATATTTCTTAAATACTAAGAGCTACTGAGCTTAAGATGAAAGCTGCATATGCTGACTTCGATTCAATATTTGCATATCCAAATGAGCTTGGATTTTGACAAGTAAGCTCAATTCAGAAAGCTTAGGATGTATACTTTAAAGTTAAGAAGATAAATTCTTCAACATAGAGCTTTAAGAGTGTCAAAATCTTCCTTAAATCTTGGAGGTCAAATTAGCCCAAAAGCATGCTTAACTCCATTTTGATTTGCATGATAGTCCTAGCTTATACACACTTAAAAAAACATATTAAATGCTCAAAACTAAGATTTTTAAGATCAAAATCAAGATTGATTATTGCTAAGGTCAATAACCCCATTCTTCGAGAATTTCCTAGTCCTCAAGGAATAAATCAAGGAATTGGGCTTTAAGAAAACTCAAATCTTCCTAAGTGGCATCTTCGTCAAACATATTGACCCAATGCACCATAACTTATATCATTGTTTGCTTCTTTCTTATGATCTCTATCTCTTTGGGGATAGTAGCAGGCTCGATTTTGAAGTCTCCATTCTTATGGACTTCAGGCAGCTGGTCTTTGCACAACACTCCTTCTCCAATGAACTTTTTCAATAATGAAACATGAAATATTGGGTGTATTTGAGAGAAAGAAGGTAATTCAAGCTTATAACCAATAGACCCTACTTTTGCTATTACCTTGAAATGTCCATAATACCTTGCTGCTAACTTCAAGTTCTTTCTTAAGGCCATAGAGCTTTGCCTATATGGTTCCAGCTTCAATAAGACCAGATCATTGATCTCAAATGACCAATCGGTTCTCTTGCTATCAGCTAGTTACTTATACCTATTATGTGCCTTATGTAACTACTCCTTAAGGTGATGTGTCATCTACTACTTTTACTATATAAACTCTTCTACAGATGCAACTGAAGTAGGAACGTCAGTGATGGTGACAAGTTGAGGAGGAGTTGTGCCATACAAGGCCTGGAATGGAGTCATCTTGAGGCTAGTATGGTAATTGGTATTGTACTACAATTCTGCCAAGTAAAGCCACTTGTACCACAACCTAGGTTTCTGAAAACTCATACATCTTAAATAGCTCTCCAAGCACATATTCACTCTTTCTGTTTGCCTATCAGATTGAGGGTGATAAGAGGTGCTTAGGTTGAGCTTAACCCCAAGCAATTTGAATAACTCCTGCCAAAATATGCTGGTGAAGATTTTATCCATGACAATATCTCTAGGCATTCCATGGTTAAGAAAGTGGTATGCTTATACACATGGTTAAGAAAGAGCTGAGCTACTTTAGAGGCTATGAAAGGATGAGATAGTGGAATAAAATTAGCATACTTTGTAAACTTATCAAAAATTACCATAATTATGTCTTTCCCTTCTTACTTGGGCAATTGTTTAATAAAATCCATTGAAATGGATTCCTAAGCTTTGTCGAGTACTAGTAAGGGCTGTAATTTGCAAGAAAGAGCCATATTCTCCACCTTACATCTTTGACACACCTCACACTTCATTACCCAATTATAAATATCAGACTTCATCCTTTGCCAAAAGAAATGGGATTTTAGTCTATTGTAGGAACCCCTGAGACCAAAATAGCCTCCCAAAGAAGAGTCATTGATTGCCTACATAATTCTTGCCCTCAAATCTTCATTTGCACCAATCACCAGCCTGCCCTAATATCTCAACCATCCTTGATTGTAAGTATAATGTATCTTAGCATCTTTATTTATAGTAAATGAAGTGATGATGTCTTGCAGCTCCTTATTTCCCTCATAACTATCATTGACTTCCTTCATCCATGTGGGTATAATTACAACAGCAATTGAGTAACACTCACTTGTACCTTGTTCTGGCCAACCCTTCCTTGATAATGCATTTGCAGCTTTATGCTCTACCCCCATCCTATAGAGAATACTATAGTCCAATTTAGCAGCTTAGTGAGCCTTTTTTATTGAATGTGTGTATGCACCTTCTGTTGCAAGAGAAATATGATGCTTTATTGATCTATTTTAATAACGAAACATGCATTGCTCAAGTAATGCCTCCATTTAGTAGTAGTAAATAGAATTGCCATCAATTCTTTTCATAAATAGATACATCCTGGTGTTTTGGACTCAATGCCTTGCTAATAAAGGCTAAGGCTTTTTGGTTTTACATTAATACCACTCCAACGCCTTTATTGCTAGCATCAGTTTTTTGCACAAAAAGCAAAGAGAAATTTGGCAAGGATAATACTCGAGCTAAGCACATGGCCTTTTTCAACTGTTAGAAAGCCTTCTCTACTTCTTCATTCTATTTAAAGGCATCATTTTCAACAAATCAGTCTGAGGTCTGCTGATAACTCCATAGCTCTTTATGAATTTTTGATAGTACCCAGTGAGTCCAAGGAATCCTCTTAGAGATTTAACATTGGTTGGAAGTGGCCAATTCATCATTACTTCTATCTTAGTACTGTTTGTGCTGACCCCTTATTGATTTATAATATGCCCCAAGTACTCTACTTAGACATCTTAGCATAAAGTTTATATTGCTTCAATACCTGCAAGGCAATGTCCAAATGCTGCAAATGCAATTCCAAACTATATATTAGTACATCATCAAAGAAAACCAGTATGAATTTCCTGAGATAAGGTTCAAAAATCTTATTTATAAGTGCTTGAAAAGTTGCTGGTGCATTTGTAACCCAAAGGGCATCACTAAAAATTTATAGTGCCCGTGGTGGGTTCGAAAAGTAGTCTTGTACACATCAAATTCCTTCATCATAATTTGATGGTACCCTGCTTTGAGTTCCAACTTAGTGAAATAACATGCACCCTTAAATTCATCCAATAAATCCTTCACCACTGGTATAGGAAATTTTTCCTTGACCGTCAATGCATTAAGTTGTTTATAATCCACACAGAACCTCTAGCTACCATCTTTCTTCTTTGCTAGCAAAACTGGAGAGGCAAAAGGATTGTTACCAGCTTGGATAATTCCATTGTTAAGTATCTCATTCACTTGCTCTTCAATCTCTAATTTTTTGAAATAAGGATATATGTATGGTCTAATATTGATAGGTTGGGTTTCATCTTTTAGTGGAATAACATGGTCATGGTTTCTATTTGGAGGTAATGTGTTTGGTTCCTAAAAACTTGGCTATACTTGTCAATGAGGGATTTAATTGGTAGAGGTAGAGGCAGAGGCAGAGGCAGAGGCAGATCAAGGTGGTTAGTTTTGGTGATGGTGTTTATTGTTTTAATGGACTCGGGTAGGCTATGACAGGTTATTGAAAAAAATTAAGCAGAGATGTAGTTTAAGTTCCCCTTCATTAGCTTTTAAAAGCTCTTATCACTCATGGTCTTAAGTGTGGTCAATTTTATCACACCAATAAGTTCATTTTGTTTATCTTCTTTCTTAAAGGATAGCTTCATGTCCATAAAATCAAACATTAGAGGGTTGTAATGTTTCATCCAATCCACTCCCAAAACCGTATCATGATCGCCCAATCTAAGAACTCTAAAATCAAATTCAAAGTCATGATTCTGCATTTATTGATTCAACTTTTCATACTTAGTCCTGGTGATCATATTCTGACCATTAGCTACTGTTACCCATAGAGTCTTAGCTTTTGTAGTCATAACATTCACTTACTTTACCATTCTTGCATTCATAAAGCTATGTGTGCTACCACTGTCTATCAAGATAATTATCTTCTTACTTTTAATTTCTCCTTTAATCTTCAAGGAATTAGCAGCTTTAGTCCCTTCTATAGCATGCATTGAGATTTTAATGCTATCAGCTATCTCTTCCCCTATTTCCTCCTCTTGAGCTCCTTCAATAGCTTTAACACTCTCTTCCATGGTAGTAAGAACATTCAATTGCTTATTCTTAAAAATATGACCCATAAAATACTTGTCACAATATTTAAAATAATGGCCCGAAACTCTTTTAGCATTGGTTTGAGGGATAGATGATTTTGAAGGATCTATTTGGTTGGTATTTATAGTGTTAGCATGGTCAGGTTTGACGGGAAATTTGGTACTGCTAGGGTTGTTTTGGTTCAAAGGTTTTGTGAAGATGGTATTACTTTGGGTGGTGAGTTTAGAGGGCTGTTTCTATTTTTTAAACATGGCTATAATGGATTGTTCTTGCAGTTTAGCTTGTTCACAAGCTTGGTTGAGGGTAGTAGGTCTAAACAATTTCACCATGGGTCTCAGTTCCTTACTCAGGCCATTAATGAAGTTAGAAACAAAGTAATGTTCATCCAACTAAGGATGATATTTAAGCATCAAAGATTTTAACTCCTCAAATTTCTCTTGATACTCCTCAATTGATCCTTTCTGCTTCATTTTGTTGAACTCCTCCACTACATCAGCTACAGTTAATTTGCCAAATCTCTTACATGATTCCTCACCAAATTCTACCCAAGTACTGCCCCTATGTTTAACTTGCCAACCCTGAAACCATATATCAGCCTTATCCCCCAAATACAGAGAAGCCACATCATTCTTTTACTCTCTTGGAATCCCAAACAACTGAAAATATTTTTCACATTTCCTTATCCATAGTCTAGGATTAGTCCCATTAAAACTGGTTAACTCAATTTTTGGCATGTGACTACTAAAATTAGTGTTACCAGATCCCAAATCAAATTGATTACTATTACTAGATTGGCCATATTGCAAGTTCTTATGAGTAATAGCAAGAGTGGGTAAGATACCATTACCTCCCAAGTTGATTTTTCTAGGTGGAATTGTTGTTTATGCAGAAAAGGCATAGGGAGAGATCTACAGAGGAGATGCTGGAGGTCTTAGTTGTTGGGAAGCAAGGGGCAGAGCTTTCATCATCTCAATCATGTGGTTCATCTGCTATTGGAAAGCTTGTTGGGCATCTTTTTGCTCTTGAAATTGCTTTATGTGAATCTTTTAGTGGTTGTACATCTCCTTTCAAAATTCCTCTCCCTTCTGATCTAACTTTTGGAATTGCTCATCTAGAGCTTGTATTTGACTAGTCTCGTTAACAGCAGCGTTTTGCTTAGCCATAGCTTGAATATTAGCTAAGGTGAGAGAGTCCATAGGGTCTGACTTCTCTGATACCACACTGTCAGGGACCTAGTTCATTAATTAAAGAAATAAGAAAATTGCAGCAGAGAGTAGTGATTTAGAATGAGAAAACGAGAGAAGAAAGAAGAAAAGGAAAGATCATCATAGAAAGAATGAATAATTCTTTTGATTATAATTCTGGATGATTACAATCTAGAATCCCTCTCTCTTAAATAGACAATCATTGGCACAAAATGACAAGGAATGGCTAGTTGTCACAATAGAATACTAGCTACAAAACAAATGAGTAAAACAATAAAATAGCAAAATAACCAAAAAGGAATAAAAAGCAAATAACTGATGCTTCTGGTGTGTACTACAACCTCCTATAACTATTGTTGTAATCTTCCTTCATTTCTTCAATTCTAGCTCCTCAATTATGCTGCTCTTCTCATCCATACTCTTGGGCTGATCCTTAATCATTAGCAAGCTTGTTTTCATTTCTTGGTTCTTGACTGCCACCTCAACTAAAAACACCACAAAATGGGAAAATCTTTCACATTTCACTAAAAACATGGGAATAACTTTGAAAACTACCATAAATTGGTAAATAATTTTATTTTACCCTAAAATAGTGAGTAGCCCTAATTCTCATCATCATCTAAGATTAAGCAAATTCATTTAAATAAATTCTCAAGCACACACAAAGGGGAATTGATTAAAGTTCAAGCTATCTCTAGTCACTAACCCATCAACATATATTCGTGGAACTATTAAAGTTGCCATCTCTTAATGCATAACCTTAAATAAGCAAGTTATGATAGCTACCCACAACATTAATAATCATCAAAATGAAGACATCGTGCAATAAATATAAACATGATCTAAACTAATAAGTTTAAATCTTATGGTTCATCAATCCTAACAACAAAAGTATTTAGCCACTCACGGCTTCAATATTCAATATCCAATAAATACTACCCATGTAAACAATCATTAGAGCACTAAAGAGAAGAGAATTGATAAGTGAAATGTTGAATAGATAAGAGCAATGTTATAAAAAAAGCTTTAATTTCTTCAATGGCTCTTTTTTCTCTTCTTTTTTTTTTCTCTCCTTTTGGGTCTATTTTCTTTCCTCTCTTGATTGGGTGAGAAAGATTGGCTCTAAATTCTAAGGATGCTATCCTTATATACCCCCTTCTATAATGTCCTTTCATATTTTCCTAGATTTTCTCTCTTAAATGGCACACATCAGCATCTTACAGCTGAAATTGGGCTACTTGTGATCGAACTTGGATTTGTGACTGCAACAGAGGGGCTTGTTTCAAGGACTTGGCACTCGTACTAATGTTATACTCACTACAGAAAGGTCGATACATAGGAACCCGCAATTGCCAAGTTTTTGTGATCACCTCAACAATTCAACCTCTGACTGCTTGCTTTTGAATTATATTGAGCTACTTGCCTTCGCCAATCCTTTTGCGGTCATCACAAAATGTTGATATGGGCTCTTTCCCCGCTTTTGGCTATGTTTCAGCTCACTTGGGCTCCATTTTCACACCATTCACCCCTTGGTTCAACTTTTCCTTGAAAATCAAAACAAAAACATAAAAGTATGTATTTACACTACTTAATTATCCTAAATGCACCTAAAAACCTCTGAATGCATGCTAAAATGCTCTGAATGCATGCTGAAATGAATGATAAAACTATATATAATTTAGCACAAACTGTTTTACATAAAATAGAACATGTATATTTTTAAATAATAATTTTTTAAGGTTTTTTGTATAAAAATATTGTGAATTTTAGTAATTCAACACATAAGCCTTTAGAGTGATGCTAAATTATAAAAATGGATATTGTCAAATTTTAAACTTAATAACTTTAGATCTCAACATTATATATATATATATATATATATTTTAGCTAATACTATTTTGTACTAACTTTTTTACTTTCTAAATTGATATTATATTATTTATAAATATTATTTTTGAAATTACATAATATATTTTAAAACTAAATTTTAACATATTAAATAATATGAAATTAAACAACTTAAAAATTTAACATATAAATATTAAGTTGAATAGTTTTTTTTTTTTTTTGCATACAAACTATTTATTATAATAAATTACACCATTAAACATTTAACAAATTTTCATTCAAGTAAAGTCTCAACCTACAAGTATTATTTATTTTCCCAACTAAAAAAAAGGTGGATCCATACATTAGTGGTTTAATGAGGTTCAATGGGATGGCTTTAAAGATAAAAATATAAATTGAATTAAACATTCAATTCATAGTTATCTTCAAATTAAATTAGATTATTATTATTGCTTCAAACTCAATTATTGTATATGGTTTAATTCAACTTAATTAGATTTCATTAAGTTATTAATTTTTGGTAAGTTCTTGAAAGAATGCTATAGAGATATATGCTAATGTTAGAATCACTATGTTAATGTTAGAATCACTTATCTTAGATTTTTAACCTCCAATGTAGGAGGATGTCGACGGAAGCACTTTTTCGACCATAAGAGAAACTAATTGAGAAGCAGAAATATTTCCAGAAGCACACGTATTTGAAAGAACCTTACAATAAGATCACCTATGTTGCCATTCCTCTAGCTTTGACAGGCACTTCATTATACCTTATTATGAATCTATGGTCTCCTATGAACTGGTAGTAGTTTTATCATATCTACACATAAAGTAAGCATGATATCATATTAAAATATTAACAATATATCTTTTAAGTATCACGATACGTGTAGTGGCCCATAATTTTTTTTAGAATTTTGATTTTACCCTATACGTAGGGACTCTATCCATTGAAGAGAGGGAGTTTTTTGTCATTTTGTGGGCCCATAATAGCACTATTGTTGTCGGGCTGCTACATTATGTTGAGTTAAAATTGATTCCAATAACAATAAAATAGTTATTAGCACGTGAAAAATGAGACAATATAATAGTGAACAAGAAAATATTTTTCAACTAAATAAATTCACTATTAAAAAAGAAACTATTTTATATAACCCAAACTCACAAATTATTTTCACTCTTGTACTCTTGCTACAACACTCACCCACTTGTACCACACGCTCACTCTTTGCTCTCACGTTGCATGAAATTATTACATGCACACACAACACTAAAACACTCTCACTTTTGATTTCTTATGCTTTCACTTGCTGCACACTTGTTCCCATGCAAGGATGGCTATTTACAGCCAATGTCCACCTTGCTCACCAGAAGAAAATAATTGCTTTAGACAGTTTAGCCAACTCACCTCTGCTGGACAACTTATCTTTGTTGGAAAACTTGCCAACTTTAGACAATTATGTTTGGGCAAGTTGTAAATCTTGCTAAATAAAATAATAGTCGACAACTTGGACAATTATTTTGGGCTTTTTAGATTAGTAATGATTTTTAACACTCCCCCTCATTACTAATATCCTTAATCTTCTTCCTTGAAATAATGTTGAGTTATTCTTGAAATTCTTCTAACTTTTCACTATTAAGACCTTTAGTAAAAATGTCCGCCAGTTGTTCTTCTGTCTTCACCTGGAACACCTTGATCTCCCCTGTTAAAGCTCTTTCACGAATAAAGTGATATTGCACCTCCATATGCTTTGTCCTAGCATAAAAACTAAACAGATAGCCGACTGATTATCACAGTATAGTGTTACTAGATAATCAACTGATTGGTGTAGATTCTCCATTAGTTATACTAACCAAGTACTTTCTTGAGCCGCCATCATTGTTGCACGGTACTCAACCTCTGTTGTTGAGAGCGACATTGTTGGCTGTCTTTTACTGCACCAAGTTACAACTCCAGAACCTAAATTAAAGGCATAACCAGTGGTTGATCTCCATGTATCATAATCACCAGCATAATCAGTATCGCAACATCCTTCCAACTTGCAAGTCATTTTACTTTTATAAAATAACTCGAGATTAAGTGTTCATTTTATGTATCTTAAAATTCTCCGAACTACTTCCATGTGAGGCTTTTTTAGAGTCTGCATGAATTGATTAACTACTCCAACTATAAATGCAATAGTTGGCCTTGTCAATGTCAAATAGATCAGAGTGCCAACTATTTATCGATACATCATCGAATCCTCCAAATATTTGCCTTTTATTATGCTTAATTTGGAGTTCACCTCTATTGGAAGAGCAAGAGGTTTGCAATCAAACATCATATATTTTTTAAGATGATTTCTTGCATATTTCTCCTAACACAAGAATAATCCTTCTTTTGTGCAGTCCACTTCCAGTCCAAGAAAGTGATTCAGCTCCTCAAGTTCTTTCATCTAAAATCAGACTGCTAAATTCTTCTTTATCTGATGGATCTCATTAATATCATCTCCAATGATGATGAGATCATAAACATAAACAAGAATTACTACTAGCTTCCCTTCTCAAGCTTTGACAAATAAACTCGAATTAGCTAGTGCAATTCTATAACCACTATAGATGAGAAAGTCAAGAATCTTTCCATACCATGCTCTTCAGGCTTACTTCAACCCGTACAATGCGTTCTTCAAATTGCAAACATACTCAGGATTAAGCTTATTCTCAAGTCCTTTAGGTTGCTCCATATAAACTTCTTGATCCAGCTCTCCAATCATAAAGGCATTTTTGACATCCATTTGCCACAAATTCCAAGATTCGCTAGCAACAAGTGCTAGCAAAACACGAAGAGTTGCAATTTTAGTCGTTGGACTAAATGTTTCATCATAGTCTAGTCCATACTGTTGTGAGAATCCTCATGCTACCAGATGAGCTTTGTATCTCTTAATTGAACCATCTGGAAGAGTTTTGATCTTGTACACCCACTTTCATGAGATAGGCTTCACATATTTAGGTTTTGGCACCAAGTCCCAAGTTTGATTTTTAGTAAGAGCTTTGGTCTCCTCTTCCATGGCTTTTCTCCATTCAACTTTTTATGTTAGTTCTTTCTGTTCTTCCACCACTGCAACATTAGCATATTTTGGATTTTTTATTTTTACCTGGGTTGATCTTCTCAACTGTATTTATGATGTTATAGGTTGTTCTTCTGGCATCTCCACTATTGGTTGATCCTCAGTATCTATCGTTTGATACACACCAGTCTGCCATGGCCTTTTTGGAGTTTGAGATTGTGTGATAGTCTCTGAACTCTGCTAAACTTCTATTGATTGCTCTTCACACTTTTCATGTAATTGTTCTTCTTCATTAGAGTGAGGAAGTGCAACATACTATGATGTCCACTACGATGATGTCTCATCAAATATAACATTTTGTGAGACACAGTATTTGCCAGTTGTAGGATCACAACATATCCACCCTTTTATATTCTCATCATAGCCCACAAAGATACACTTGGTTGCCTTTTTGTTAAACTTGCTACGTAGATGATCAGGTACAAATACATAGCAAACACAACCAAAAACTTTAAAGTGGCTCATTATGGGTTTCATGCTCTATAATTTCTCAAATTGAGACATAAATCCCATCTTTGACTGAGTAAGTCTGTTGATTATGTGAGCTGCTATTCTTATGCACTCGGCCCAAAATCTCCTAGGGACATTCTTGTCATGTAATATGCTTCTGCATATTTTCACAAGATGCTTGTTCTTTTTTTTTCTGAAATACCATGTGTTATGGCGTGTTTGGATAAGTCAGTTGTCACCTAATCTTGCATTGGAGAAGATAACTTGAGAACTCATCATAAATGTATTCTCCCCGATTATCAGTATGAAGGCAATGGATTTTGCTCCTAACTTCACTTTCAACGAACAGCTTGAATTCTTTGAATTTTGCTAGAGTTTCATATTTTTCTTTCATGAAATAAACCTAGCTATACCTTGAATAATCATCAATAAATGTCACCTTGTAGTGCATACCATTGACTAATAACTGCTTCACTTTTCCAAACACATCTGAGTGAATTAACTCTAGTAGTTGTTTGGCTCTAAATGATGACTCTTCATATGGAAGTTGGTGCGCCTTTCTATACTGACATATAGCACAAACCACATCAATATGAACATAAAGATTAGGTAGCTCTCTTAAAGGGGACTTGTTCATCATCATCTTCAGCTTATGATAATTAACATGTCCCAGCCATGCATGCAATAAGTCAGTTGTTTCATTGCTTCTTATCTTCTCCACATAAGCATCTTTTGCTAAAAAGACGTAGATAGAATCCACTTTTTATCCCTCTATTATTGGTATGTCAATTATTTTAACTTATTGACAAACCTTGACATCTTTGGGGTCGAACACAACAAAGTTGCCACAATCAGTCAAATCTAAAATTGATAAAAGATTCTTCTTCATACCTGATACTCTATACACATCCTCCAATTGCACTTGTTGTTGATTCGAATAGGAAGTGATCACAGTGTCACCAATGTGAGTGATTGGTAGTTATGAGTTATTTACAATTACCATAACTCGCTTGCTTTTGTACTCTAAAGCATTACGGAGCTTACTTTTATCTCCTGTCATGTGATTGGAACAACCGGAATAAAAAACCCAATACTTCTTATAATTAATTCTATGAGAACTAGATGCATGCTCCTCTTTTACTTCTACTGTGGTAGCTATAAAGCTAGGGACTTCCACAAACTCTGAAGTAGAACACTATTCTATTTGCACAGTTTCTGCAAATAATGCTTCAGCATCCCACTCTGGTTCATCATGGTAGCGATTGCTTGTTGTTGCTATATAACTCTGAACAGTCTTTTTTTTAGACTGGCAATCTCTAGCAAAGTGTCCTTTCTTACCGTAATTAAAACATTAGCCATTCTGATGTCTAAAATTCTTAGATTGTTGATTGTTGTATTGTTACCTCTGTTAGAACCCCTTTGATCTGTTATTACCTTGTGTCTTCCCTTTATTGTTACCACGATGTTGATTCTTCTTTTTGTTGGTGAAGAGCACCAATATTCAAGGAGACTCCAACCATTTTTTTGCTAGAGTTTCTTGACTTAATAACAAATTCTTCAACTTTTCGATTGAAGGTTGTATGGGCCAATCTAGCCATAAAATTATGGTACTTAGGTCATAGTCCATGAATAATGATTCTCCTCATTCTGCTACTGGCTATTTTGGATGCCTCATCCAACTCAGCAATTTCTCGATATAAGAACTTCACCTTGGTAAAATACTGACTAATTATTATATCTCTTTATGAGATAGACATTAGTTCATTTTCTAACAGTTGAAGTCTAGCGTCATTCTTCTTTGAGAACCATAGAGCAAGAGAATCCCAAGCTTCTTTCAATGTGGTAGCATTTCTAATGTGTTCCATCATCTCCTCTTTAATGGTCGTTTTGATGCAAAACATAACTTTCCCAGTTTTAATTCTCCATTTTCTAAGATTGTCAGCATCATCTGGTGGTGGTGATGTAGATTCAGTCCTAGCAATAACCTCTTAGAGGTCTTGACCTTGCAAGTATGATTCCATGCAAGTTCTCCACATGCTATAATTATTATTATTTAATTTTTTTAATAGCATCAATATTACCTGATTCCACCATAGTGACTTGGATTTAGCAGCCTCGCATTTCACCAAGCAATCACGATTCCGAACTAATAAGCTTCACAGTTCTAAATTGTGCACGTGCAAAATCTCCCCCTTACCGTAAATTGAAAAATTCTGAAAAAATCATTTCTAATGTGGAAGATCAGTTAAAGCTGCAACAACAGAGCATACTTAGAATCTCAAGAGAAATTACAACCACAGCTCTAATACCACTTGTCAAGTTAGAATTGATTCCAACAACACTAAAATAATTATTAGCACGTGAAAAATGAGAAAATATAATAGTGAGCAAGAAAATATTTTTCAACTAAATAAATTTACTATTACAAAAGAAACTATTTTATATAACCCAAACTCATAAATTATTTTCACTATTGTACTCTTGCTACAACACTCACCCACTTATACCACACACTCACTCTTTGCTCTCCCGTTGTATGAAATTATTACATGTAAACACAACACTAAAAGATTCTCACTTTTGATTTCTTATGCTCTCACTTGTTGCACACTTATGGCTATTTATGGCCAATGTCCACCTTGCTCACCAGAAGAAAATAATTGCTTTAGACAACTTAGCCAATTTACCTCTTATGGAAAACTTATCTTTATTAGATAGCTTGCCAACTTTAGATAACTATGTTTGGGCAAGTTGTCAGTCTTTCTAAAGAAAATAATTGCCGACAACTTGAAGATTTATTTTGGGCTTTTTCTATTAGTAATGAATTTTAACACATTCATCATCTCGAATCTTTCAATTAGGTGTTAGATCTATAATATGTCTCGTGGAATTGGGAAGAAAGAATGAGGAAGCCTCATGTTCAACAATGGACATCATGTTTCAGGGCATATTTTAAGGCAAAGCATCATTTGCTTATGCACATGAACTAGTGTAATTTGAATGTTTTTTGTTTAGTGCTTCCAATAAATGCATAGTTTAGGAGCGCAGACTTCTAGCAACCAGTGGAATTTGAGACTTCACTTTTGATGGCTTTATTTTTCAAGTTTTACTATTGCATCAGTGAATCTCAAGATTAACAAATTTACTTAGCCATGGCCCTTATGTTAAACAATTTGGATTTTTAATTGTCAGAGATAAGATTGTACAGCCTTACTGCTCTGGTCACGTGCCAGATTAGGGAGGCTGCTTATTCAAGATTTTTTCTGGGTCTTAATGCATGTGAGCTTCAGCTAGTAAGATGGGAGGCCAAACATTGGATTAAATACTCATTAAATAATGTTAGTACTTAAGGTGCATGGTCTTTTTGCAACTTACTACAAGACATTGCGCATTTGCGTCTAGAGCCTATATTGGGCTACTAAAATTGCAATAAGTACATGAATTAATAGTGATAACCATATTGCATTAACAGCAAACATAACAATCTGTATGTTTACTATTGATGTTCTTCATCACATTAGCGCAACCATGCATATTTTTGCCTACTTTTTACACTTTTGTTATAAAGTTACATACAGATGTTATTATTTTGTTACAAAGGATAGACGAAGACTAACGAAAGAGACAAACTATAGGAACATTTTTCCTAACTATGCCATCCCTGCATGAACCTCATTCTCTTGAATTCAGTGAAAAAATTGATCAATACTATTAGGAAGATTTATGTCACCATCTCAAAAGGAAAAAAAAAAAAGAAAAAGAATGCTTACTTGTTATTGATCGGTTTGAGGCATGGTTATTTTTTATCCATAGATCCGAACTCCAAGAAGAGTACTTTTGATCAAATGTAGTTCTTTAGCAACGTCCCTTATATTCATTCTATCTTTTAACTGCTCACTTGAACATGCTATCCAACTCTAAACATTGCAATCAAGCATTATTTCTCCTCTGCGCTCATTTTGCTTACATGGCTTTAGTTCTTTGATTCTTCAGATGTTGCAAGAGTTGGATCCGTAATCTCTGCTAGTCTTTCTGGCAATGCATTCTCCATAAAGATGTGCAGATTTGAACCATCTTCAAACATTTAATATGTCGGCCTTATTATTGAGAACCATCTTCAAACATCCCCCTCTTTTGATGCCACTCATCCCGTTCCATACTCTGCATTTAATATAATTTGGCATCTTAAAATGGGAAGATCCATGACAATAAAGATATTAATTATGCTTCTTTCTAGCTATTGGCTCCCATTATTCCCATAGTGGACTGATGCATTTATTTTTTTTATTCGCTAATTCATGCCACTTAGAAGAGTTTAGTATGGTTATTACCTGGTGGAGCGTAGCCGATAGTCCACTTCATTCCAATGAAGCTTATTTGACTCTGAGATGCATCACTGGTAATCAAAAAGAGTTAGACAAACCAAAATGACTTACATAAGCAACAATATTTTCATCAAGGAGAATATTGCTTGGCTTCAAGTCATAATGAATTATTCGACTTTAACAAAGGTCATGGAGAAAATGCATTGCAGATGCCACATTGATTGCAATATCTAACCTCCTAAGGAAATTCAAGCTTCTTTTTTCATTGTCGTTATCATCATTAGCTAGATGCAACCACTTCTCCAAGCTTCCATTCTCCATGAACTCAAAAATTAGAGCTTTGAATTCTTTACCTTTGTTATCCAAACTAGAGTAGTACGTTAAAAGCTTAACAAGATTCTGATGCTGAACATTCCTAAGTGCTTTGCATTCTGCAATGAAACTCTTGGAAGCACCCTTTTATTCAAGTTTGAGAACCTTTATAGCTAATAATTTTCCTACTTGATTAAGAAATCCTTTATAAACAACACCAATGCTATTGGATCTAACTAAATAGTTGAAAGAGAATCTATTTATTGCCTGATAAAGATCCCATTATGAAACTTTTACAGGGCTATCCTCCAACATATATGAAGCACTAGAAGTCTGTTTCAATTTTCTTCTCCTTAAAGCAAAATGAATGACTAAAATGAGCAAAAATATAAACAGGATTGCGCATGTGATTATGACTGCTAGCTTTGTTGTATGGTTCTTGTCCTTCATCATATTAGACTGAAATTTTGGCAAATGGAGTTGTAGCACACCTCCACAAAGCATATTATTGACAACTAGGGACAATGCACTTGCATTTATGAAAACTCCTCTTGTTGGAATCTCACCCTCGAGATCATTGAAGGAAATATTCAAATATAATAGAAATGGGAGAGTCTGCAGATTCTGCGGGATTGCTCCACTAAAACTGTTTCTTGAAAGAGCCAATTTTTGAATGCCTCTTAAAGAAGTAAAAGTTGAAGGGATAGGTTCTTGGGAAGAATTTTCTTGCATATATAGATATTCTAAGCTTGACCAATCACAAGCATATTACGAATGTCTCTTAAAAGCCTATTTTCAGAAACATCCTGTGTGTTCAAACTTGCCACCTTCCCTATTTCCACAGGTAGGCTACCTGTGAATGAGTTATGGGATAAGTTAAAAGAAACTAAGGTAGAAAGTCCCAGCAACTTGTCTGGTATACTTCCATTAAGAAGATTATCAGATATATCAAATGTCTACAAGTTCTTACAATTGGAAATGCTAGTGGGGATACTTCCATCACACACAGAGAGAAAATAATTGAGTGAGATTAGCTATAGAGGAGGGAATTTGACCAGACGAACGGTTTAACTCAAAGGTCAATAATCGTAGTTTCTATAACTTCTCAAAAAAGGATGGAATGGCATCTGTGAGAAGTTTGTAATCTATGCTAAACCAAATTAAGTTGACAAAATTCTCTAGTGTTGTTGGAATTTTTCCATATATCTTATTGCTCCCCAGACTTAATATGCTCATTTGAGTTAATAAATTTCCTATGAAAGCAAGAAAAACACAACCACTATTGTTGTCAGTAAAGTCTAGAAGATCTAGGTTGGTACAATTTTTCAAAAGAAGCTAATTTATTGTGGAGCTACTTCCTAAATGATTATGGGCAAGTCTTAATCGTTATAGAATCTCTAGATTTCCTAGAGTGCTTGGAACTTGCTTGATAAACTTATTCTTATTAAGTTCAAGTATATGCAATTACGAAGTATTAGACAGTGATTCAGGAGTCATCCCTGACAAATTATTAATGCCAGCTAAAAATATTTGAAGATTTAGGAGAGAAAGGCCCATGTTCTCCTGTAGAGTTCCATGGAGTTAATTCATTGCAAGTGCAAAGGTTTTTACAAATGAAATGTTTAGAAGAGATTAAAGGATGTTACCAGTTAGATGATTTTCTTCAACACCAATAAATTCTAAACTTGTTTGCCTGCCGAATTCATTCATAATAGTGCAAGCTAAATTTTTTCGTCCTGCTGTAAAGATGACAAGTGATGTAAGGTTGGCAAGAGAAACTGGAATTCGTCCCTTAAGATTATTGCCACCTAGTTGTAGCATTTGAAGTTTAGCTAAACTGCCAAGTTCGGATGGGATTTTTCAACTCAAATTGTTGAAATTTAAGTTGGTTTTTTGAGTGTCTAATAGATGCTCAAGTTTACAGGAATTTCACCCTCCAGTATTTATTATTATAGAGGAATAACTGTTGCAATTGAAATAGATTGCCGACTTGTGATGGAATTTGGCCTCCGAAACTGTTGTTATGGAGGTCAAGGGCTTTAAGGAAGCTCAAGTTGCCAATATGTGGTGGTATGGATCCCATCAACTTGTGGCTTTTCAAGGCCAAAGATGCAACCTTCTGATGGCAGGGACTGTATGTGATGTGAAGAATACATCACCAATTCTACACCTTCTCTACATCCTTTTAGAAGATTATTACTTTAGTTAACCAACTTAGAAGAAGTGGCCAACTTGACTTTGAATTCTTAGTGGCCAAACCAATTTTTCTTTGGTTACTTGCAAGTTGTTTGCAAGTTAATTTTGACAACTTTGCATTAGTTGTCACAAGTTGTTTTCAAGTTGGCTTTGACAACTTATTATGCTTAGCCCTTAAGGATTGTAAGCCTATAAATAAGCATGGGTAATGATGGCCATTTGTGTAGTATGTGTGTGGTATGCCTGTGTCAAGTAAGAGTGAGTGTCATGTGTGTGTTAGTGTATGTGTGTTGTAGGTGAGTTTATGAGAAAATGTCTTAAGTATATTTCTTGGAGCAAACTCTTAGCGAATATGAAGCACATGGATATAAGTTATGCCCTAAAATGAAAGACAATTCCAAATTTGCTTTGTCTACGAACAAGGAAGTTATACATAATGCAACTAAGAATCTCATAAAGAGTTCGATCTTGGCTCAGGATGAACGCTGGCGGCATGCTTAACACATGCAAGTCAGATAAGAAGTGGTGTTTCCAATAGTGGATGGATGAGTAACGGGTAAGAACCTGCCCTTGGAAGGGAACAATAACTAAAAATGGCTGTTAATACCCTGTAGGCCTTCTACCTCCACACATCATTGCTCCGTCAGGCTTTCACCCATTGCTTTTGAGAATATTGATGTGTGAGTGTATACAAATACTCTTGTACTAAAGTTTCTTTGATATTTTAAAAGTGAGTCTCTTTCATTAGTCCTCTATATATTCTACAAGTTGTATCAGAGTGAGACTATTAAGGGTCCAAAAGGAGTTATTTAGTTCGAGGTAGCAAAGTGCCCTAAGGGGTAATCATCTCGTGCACATTCAAGAGGTACTATGAAGTCGATTACTTGCTCGGTTGAGAGAAGTCCCAAGTCATGAGATGGACCTCACAGTGGGCAGTATAAAGAAGTTGAACAATTATAACTATAGTACGCTATCGACATATTTGGAGTTATATCTCTAAGGTCAAGATTTATGGGAGGTAGTCGGCAGAAGCGAGAGTACACCGCCTCTAGAAGCATATTTAAATGCCTTGAAGAAATAGAAAGTTAAGGCTGGGAAGGCAATGTTCGTGATTAAGGTATCGATTGAAGAAGAAATGTTAGAACATATCAGGTTCGCTCCCACACCTAAAGAAGCTAGTGATATTTTAGCCTCACAGTTTTCTAAGAAAATGAGATAAGATTACAAAATTTAGAGATGGAGTTAATATCTATTAAACAAGGGGAGATGTTAATTAATCAGTATTTTACAAAAGTTAAGTCTTTGTGTCGAGAAATTTTGGAATTAGCTTCTGCGTCAAAAATTAATAAAGATAGGATGAGAAGGATTATTATTTATGAAATTAAGCCAGAATATATAAAGGGTTTATTACTTGTGTTCAAGGTTGGCCTAAACCACCCACATTAAATGAGTTTGGAGAATTTGTTAGCCAATCAAAAGACATTAGCTAAACAAATGGCTGAAGTTTCATTCAAGAGTGAGATGAATGAAGAAGCATTATTTAGCAAACATAGAAGAAGGCATCCTAAAGATTACAAATCTAGAAAGTCCAATAGAGATGACAAGACCAATTCAAAGGAAGTTAGAAATGAAAGAAGGTGGAAAGGCCCAAGTCGATGTTCAAGGGGAGCTCAACAACGTCGAAATCAAAAAGACATATAAGATAGAATATATAGCCAACAAGATGTAGAATGCTATAATTGTGGCAAGAGAGGTCATTATGCTAGAGATTATCGATATAGAAGAGCCGAGGGAAATGCTATGACATCAATGCAACCTCAAGTTCAGAGTGAAGAAAAATGGGACTTTGACATTCAAGCATCATGTGCAATTGAAGAGCAAGTAAAGAGTGGTTTAAATGAGCTCATGGAGGCATGTGATAGTGAGAATGAATGGGATATACTGGCAACATCTGCTATATTAGAATATCTTGAAGAATCCTACAAAAGGAAAGAAGAGTGGGAAATGACAGACTTAAGTTTATTTAAAAGTGCTCCATTAGAGGAAGAATTTCAGGAACAAACAAATTCAAGTACTGAAGTTGAAAAGATATCTCCAATTGTGGTCATAGAGAAAGAAGATGTTAAAGAAGTTAAATGTAAGGAAGAGAGTGGGATAATGCATAGTATGGGAGAGCAACTTGAAGAGAAGCATAAAAGTCCCAAAAAAATAAAGGAGCTCTTGTAGCCTCCAAATCATGAAGAATTTGGAGATGCAACTTTCATGCAAAAGGAAGATCAAGAAAAGGAAGTAAAAGCAATACAATAAGAATAAAAGGCAAATCAAAGAGAGAAAGATATTGATGCGCATTTGGGTGAAGAAAATGTTGAAAAAAATTTCAAAAGATACGAAAATAATTTCTGGAGCAGTAAATGGAGAGACAAACACAATGATACAATATGATTATCAATGAGCAATAAGATCAATTTACAAGATGGAGGACTAGGATATGATGATCAAGATGGATGAGGAGTTCCAAAAATCAAAGACGAGAGAGTTGGTGCTGAGAAGGAGTGTAAAGATTACATCACTAACTCTACACCTTCTCTACATCCTTTTAAAAGATTATTACTTTAGTTAACCAACTTAGAAGAAGTGACCAACTTGACTCTGAATTCTTAGTTGCCAAACCAATTTTACTTTGGTTACTTACAAGTTGTTTGCAAGTTAATTTTGATAACTTGGCATTGGTTGTCACAAGTTGTTTTTAAGTTGGCTTTGAAAAGTTATTATGCTTAGCCCATAAGGATTATAAGCATATAAATAGGCATGGGTAATGATGGCCATTTATGTAGTATGTGTGTGGTATGTGTATGTCAAGTAAGAATGAGTGCCATGCATGTGTCAAATAAGAATGAGTGTCATGCGTGTGTTAGTGTATGTGTAAAAGAGTGTGTGTGTGTCATGGGAGATTTAAGTATGAGTAAAAGAGTGTGTGTTGTGGGTGAGTTTGTGAGAAAATTTCTTGAGTGTTTGTGAGAATCTTGATGTGTGAGTATATATAAATACTCTTGCACTAAAGTTTCTTTGATATATTAAAAGTGAGTCTATTTCATTAGTCCTCCACATATTCTACATTTGTGATAACTCGTATTCATAATCCTATTCTAGTAAGGATCATTGTCCTCTAAAAGGAAGATTACTCAATAAAGAAGACTATTCTATAAACGAAGTCTACTTCTCTCCTAATCAAGACAAGTTCTACAAGTACAACGAATCATATTCCTCACAGGTTTATGTAGAATCTCTCTATATATACATTTCATTCCATCACATATCATTCATTCAACATTATTACATAATTCTACATCAAGCCATCATTCCATCACCACATCATACAAGCAATCATCCAATATTATACATCCTTTATTATACTTTTCTTGCTATATTATTATTTTTCCTCAAAAATACTGACTTAATCTTCGGTGTGCTTATGGGGAAACCCTACCCATTCACCCAGCTTCCTCATCGGCGTAGGTTCCATAGCAAGAGATTCAATTAGAAGTTATCAAGTGGCACCTTCTGTGGGAATCTTAAATCCTAGCTCGTCTTATTTGCTTAAGATAATCAAGAGCTAGGCACAACTGAATCACATTCTGAGTTATTATTATTTGCAAGAACCTAGATTGACGATTGAACTTTCCTTAAACACGTTCATAAAAAATTTAGTCATCAACAGTGATTTCAAATTGAAATAAGTGTGGAGATTGTCAAAAAGTTACAACAGCAACAACAATTTCATATCTGCTTCGCATGGCAAAGCTATAACATTGGAAGGATCAGTAATTTTTATGGCAACAACCTAATTACAGCTGGACAATAAAAGGGCTGCAAGGAGATTATATTAGTTCTTAAAAAGTTTTGAAGTTGCCATATTCAAGACGACAAAAAAAAAAAAAAGAGGAGCGTAAGGAAACAAAGCTGATGCTAAGACCATGGCCACCATATCAACAATACGATTCTCAATGAGTTTATGAGGGAAAACCAATGGATTTGATCATCATCCATGAGCAGGGTACCTTCAAAAATTGATATTTGCAAGAGATGAAAGATAGAATTACCAAGCTACTAGTCAATGATGACCGTTAAATCCTATATTTTAGGCATCAGTGAAGATGTAAAAACTTATGTCTTGTCCAAAAGATGGAGGTATCTGTGAACTTTTTTTTCTTGTCTACGATTTGATTATTACTAGTATTATAAAAAAAAAGTCCAAAATATGATTACCGGTGCACTAGGCATCCAAGCTTTTAACAAGATTATCAACTAAGTTGTGTGGTACCATAAATTCTTTTCAAATAATCAAACTTAGTCTCAATACTCTTTTCAAAGATCAGGGTCCCTTACTCATTGAACCTTTTATCCATTATGCTTTTAAACTTGAAGGTTAACATCTTCATATTCATTTTAATAAAAACCCAAACTTTACTAAAGCTAGAGCTGCTAAGATGAAAATTTAATCCGAATTTACCAACTTCTAAAAAATCCAAAAGGAAGAATCGTCGTGAAGCAGTACATGGTGTATTGCCCAGGTGAGATGGCTCTAATTCGATCTTGAACCAGACAAAAAGAGATTGGACGTTAATTTATCACTGAGCATAGAGCAACCGAGCATCGGCTTCATGAACATCCACCGAGCTCCAAGCTCCGAATCTTAAGTTAATCGGGCAACGTGGCTTATTCTCTAGCTTAAGGGATTTTGGAACATCTGTTTCAGCTGCGTTCAAGTAATTTTTTGACTTTCAATTCTGATTTTGATCCCAAGTTTAATAATCGGATAACTGGCATAGATTATTGAGTAGTAACAAGGTGCTGCTCGAATTCGATAAGAAATGCAACAGTTCTAGCTTCGAACACGGAGGAGCTGAAATATTGAAGCAATCCACAAATGGACCATCGATTCAAAAGTGTCCACCCATCATCGAGAGTCAGGCGTCGAGACCTCTCAAGCTCCAAACATCGAAAATTAAAGTCAATCAGCTGAATATGATTCTGGCTATTCATAATAGTACCTCCATATCGGTGAAGATGCATTCATATGAGTTTCAAATCAATCTCTACCATTAATGCAGCAGCTCCCAAGTCCAGGATTCTGGACAAATAACAAAGAAAATTATATCAAAAGCTTGAAACTTGGAATATGTTGAGTTGGAGTCAATTAAAAAATAATTATTAGCACATGAAAAGTGGGACAATATAATAGTGAACAAGAAAATAAATTTTCAACTAAATAAATTCACTATTACAAAAAGAAAATATTTTATAACCCAAGCTCACAAATTATTTTCACTCTTGTATACATACTACAAAACCCACTCACTAGTACCTCACTTTTATTTGCCACTCATGGCACACTCTTCATCATACACTACACACACCACTCACTTATTCACTCACACTCACAAATGATTTTCTTCTTCTCTTTTGGTGTGTTTTAGCATGAAACTCAACACCTATTTATAGTGCAAAATGCACACTACAAGAACCAATCATCACCATTCAACATTTACCAACTTTTTCATTATCTTTGTTGGCCAATTCTTTTGTAAGTCCATAGTCCACTTGCTCTTGAAGTTGGTAGAGCACTTTGCTTAATTTTGATTGCACAAAAGAAACGATCTAGAGGATTTTTTTTATTAGTAATGATTTTAACAGAATATGGGAACCGGAAAGATCGGGTTAAGAGCTGTTGTTAACATGGAGCAGGATTCAGATTTATATCCAACACGAAAAAGAAAAGAAAGAGAATTATATCACTGAAGACTTATGCGAATTAAATGGAGATTTTCATCAATATTAGCAAGGTTGGATCTCATAAAAGGCATTTCATTAAGTTTAGTTCCATGCCAATCTTAAGCTAGCATCGATAAAGGCATATTTACGGACCAATACATCAAAATTTAAAGTCTAACAGCGAAGATCCAAGTCAAGCATTGAAGCAGAGTCCAAGAATTGGACACTTAGACGGCTACTCTTGGGGAATAATTTAAAATAGAACAAAATGCCAACGAGTTGGACGCACACAAATTTGGATAGTACATTTGCATGGCACCCGTTTGAGGCTCGGATATTCAACAAAAATGTTATCAAACATCCAAATTACTTCTGCAAAAAGGGGCAGGATATCACCTACAAATTATCAGCAAAAATTGAGCAAACAACGAACATAAATATTTGTTACCTCAAAGGCAAAACAACAGCTCAGTTTTCTTTCTCATTTATTTCTTTCTTAATTATTTATTCTTATACGAATATTTATAGCTTGTCACACAAGTACACTTACACATCTACACATAAATGCTCATCAATGAATACATAATTATTATCTATACATAACACGCACCAATCACATTAAAATATTTTTTGCAACTACGTTAAGAATTGACAATTGATTGAGATTGATCAAACGATCTAAAAATTTTCTCTTGTCTGTTGCAACAAAAAAAACTAACTAGGATCAATGCAAATCATGGTCGAACAATTGCAAAATAAATGCAGAATCTTGGAACCATGAAATGCATACAATGTCACCTTGTCTTTGGTGAGGGACCTGAGAGCACCAAATGGAGCCTAAAAGAAGGATGAACAAAATGCCAATAATGAAGTGGAAAGAGCCTTCCATGCACGCACTCACTAATGGCATAAACATGCACGTGGCATTCACAGATAACAAGGGCAAGTTACAATAATTTAATGGAGGCACATGCAAGCAAGAATCTTGTGGAAAAAGAGACCAGTTGCAACAGTCATCTTAAGAATTCATCGGTCTTGGAATCTCTTAGTTTACATCAAAACAAATAATATTGACCAACATTGGAACTGGATTTGAATCATCATAAAGGAAAAGCAGATGTTTGCATAGAGGCCAAGTCTGTAAATTTAGAAGTAAAAAATGGCAGAATATTATAAGACAGCAGTAAATAGTCAAGGATTAAAATTTGATCCTTGCAAATTCGTCAAAATCTAGATCAACATATATAAAGAAAAGAAGTGTTCAAAGCCTTTGATTTCTTATTGGGCAACAATAGAACAAATAGTCATGAACAAAGAGTGTGGTATAATAAATGCTACAACAACAATGGTCAGCAAAATACATATCAACATCAACAATGTTCAAAACTCGATATCAGTCATTATTCTAGCTAGACGATTATCATCAATAAAGTTATCAAAATTTAAAGTTGAGCAACATTGAAATATGCAACAAAAGTCTTGGGTCACTTCTAAAATACTGAGCATCTAAAGTCTAGCATATATGGAAGCTAGCACCTTCAGGTCGCTTCTAAGGTATTGAGATTAAGTCTCGGGTCGCTTCTAAGGTACCGAGCATCTAAAGTCTAGCATATATGGAAGCTAGCACCCTCAGGTTGCTTCTAAGGTACTAAGGTTAAGTCTCGAGTCGCTTCTAAGGTACTGATCATCTAAAGTCTATCATATATGGAAGCTAGCACCCTTAGATAACTTCTAAGGTACTAAGGTTAAGTCTCTAGTTGCTTTTAAGGTACCGAACATCTAAAGCCAAGCATATATGGAAGCTAGCAACCTCAGGTCGCTTCTAAGGTACTAATTTTAAGACTCATGTTGCTTCTAAGGTACCGAGCACCTAAACCCCAGCACTAGTTGGTCCCCTCAGGTCATTTCTATAACATGACGGGTTAATTCCTTGGGTCATTTCATAACACTTAGCATCTGAAGTCCAGCTGGCACCTTAAGGTTATTATACTCAGATACTATGATTTTAAGACTTGGTATACCGAGCATCTCAACATTTAAATGATTGAGGCTAGCCACTTCAAGTCATCCTTCATCAACAGCGGAGATTTCAAGCAAAGTTATTATCTCAGTGCAGAAGTCACTACTCCAAGTTACTCGTCATCCTTCACAATGATTCTATGATATCCAGAAATCCCAAACATAAATATCCAAATAGACTTTTGGAGGGGACTTTTGATACATCCTATCCTAGTAAGGATCATTATCCTCCAAAAGGAAGATTATTCAATAAGGAAGACTATTCTATAAAGGAAGTCTACTTCTCTCATAATCAAGATAAGTTCTACAAGTACAAAGAAACTTATTACTCTCAGGTTTATGTATAATCTCTCTATATATACATCTCATTCCATCTCATATCATTTATTCAACATCATTACATCATTCTACATCAAGCCATCATTCCATCACCTCATCATACAAGCAATCATCAAATATTCTACATCCTTTATTCTACTTTCCTCGCTCTATTATTATTTTTCCTCACAAATACTTACTTAATCTTTGGAGTATTTGTGGGAAAAACCCCACCTATTCACCCAGCTTCCTCGTCGATGCAGGTTCCACAGTAAGAGATTAGATTCAAAGTTATCAATGTGATTTCGTACTAGTTGCAAAATGGAGCAGAATCATTCCATGAGTTGAGGACTCCAAATGGATCATTGCTGATCCCTTGTTTAAATTTTAGCAAAACAAGTTGATCGGTTTCGTTTCCAGGTGCTGAAGTATTAGCTTGTTAGAAATTGATGATGATTGTAAAGAAAAGAATGAGTAGTTGAGTGTTAAAGAGTGCTGAGTAAATCGACTTCATTTGGCTGGAAGTGGCAGTGACACAAGATTATGATCATTTCACTATCTTGTAGTCGGTAATATACCTGCTTTTTACACGGTTAATAAAATTTATTATATAATATTAAAAATTAAAAATAAAATGCAAATTATTAAACATTATATCTAAAAATATAAAGTGATGATAGATATAGTGGGTCGTGATACACGACAAAATTTTATTAAAATTATGATGCCCCAAATACAGGGGCTTGTTTATGGGAAGAGCTTGTTGGTGTCTGTTTGTTCTTTGGAACAAAATAATAACATCTGTGCGTAAAAATAGGCAAAAATATGTACGACATTGCTGCTTTAATTCGTCTTGTATGGTTGTGCTTATATGATGTAGATAAATGTCAGATTCTTAATATTGGCTGTTAATGCAATATGGTCATCACTACTAATTCCTGTATAGTGATGGCCATTGCACTACATAGGTGAAATGGCATAAACAATTTAAATATGTTAATTTTGTTATTAAATAATTTAAATAAAAATAAATAATTTTCATTTAAAAATGTTATTTTTTATAAATATAGAGGAATCTAATTAAATTAAATTGAACTAGTTCACAAAAAAAAAAAATTGAACCATAAACAGAAATTTTAATGTAATAATAATTTAATTCAATTCAATTTAATTTAAATACAACTATAAACTGAATGTTTAATTTAATTTGTAATTTTATCTTTAAAGTTATCCCATTAAACCTTACTAACCCACTAATATATAGGTACAATTTTTTTAATGGGAAAAGAAATGATAATTATAAGTGAAGACTTTACTTGTATGAAAATTTGTCAGTTGGGGCATCTCAGGATATTTTGTGCGAAAAGAAAAAAAATTGTTAAAATTTAAAGTGACATTTATTATAATAATTAGTTTGTATAAATACTATTCAATCTAATATTTATATGCTAATTTTTTAAATTATTTATTTCATATTATTTAATATGTTGAAATCAATTTTAAAAATATGTCACATAATTATACAAATAATATAATATCAAAAAAGAAAGTTGTATAAAAGTTAGCACAAAATAGTATTAGTTATATGTCACAAACTACTTTTAGGAGAATGCTTTTGGAGATAACTGACATGCAGAGTTGACATAATTCTTACTAATTTAATTTGATTTAAATTTGAATATATATAATAATTTTTATATATATTTTTTTTTTAAGTTTTACACACAACATTACATCATTTATAATTTTAATTATCGAACTCAAGATCTCACTCTTATACCTCTACACAATAGTCAATTGATATGCAATTTATTGACAATCTCCATGTAATTAATTGGATAAAAAACAAACTACTTTCACAGTTTAGGTGCACCTTTTTTTCACTTACTATCAGGATACTAAATCTAATTTTTTACATAAATTTTATATTTTTACTCTCTAACAATATTAAAATCTGTTAGTAATACTATTTTGCACTAATTTTTATACTTTCTAATTTGATATTATATTATTTATAAATATTATTTGTATAATTATATAATATATTTTTAAAATTAAATTTTAACATATTAAATAATATGAAATTAAATAACTTAAAATGCCTAATACATATATGGCCCATGTACTTGTCATTTTTTGTCAGTTTTAGATCTTAATTTATAGTTTTGTCATTTTGACACATGAACTTGACTAAAATGTAATTTTAAAACCCCTGTTAGCACATGCGGCGTGGAATAGAGAATCAACATGTGTCACATCATAAAGGTTTAATTGACAAAAAATTATAAGTAGAGGTATCAAACTGGCAAAAAGTGGCAAGTACATGGGGTGGTAGATGCATTACGTCATTATATTAGTGCAAACTAGTGCATTTTAACTAAGTTTAGGTATCAAATTGGTAAAACTATAAGTCAAAGCGTCACATTGACAAAAAAAGAACAAGTATATGAGACTATGTATGTATTATGCCAATTTAAAAATTAGCATTTTTTTGAATTTAATAACTTAAAACACACGCACACGGCACAATGACCATCTAACTTTAAAAAAATATATATTAGAATATAAATATTAAAAATTAGCATATAAATATTAGATTAAATAGTTTTTTTTATAAAAACTATTTATTATAATAAATTACACCATAAAATCTGAAAAGTTCGGAACAAAAACAAATGCTCTGTTCTTGTATTGAAAAACAGAGTACAATCAAATATATATACAAATCAGAAAGCATTGGTGCTTTTCCTTGGATATGTGTATGCTGTTACTAGGATATGTACATGTTGTTCCAACCAACTTTAGTTGTGATAAATACAAGCAACAACAAATGGTTTAGGACTCTACTAACTCTACTCTATCTCAGACAAGTTGTCAAATGCCAATCACATGATCAATACCCTCCCTCAAGTTGGAGTGTGAGGATTACGAATGCCCAATTTGCGAAGTAAAAAATCAAACCGATCTCGACCCAAAGCTTTTGTAAGAATATCTGCCAATTGTTCATTGCTGCGAACATAATTTGTAGTGATCACACCATTCTTTATCTCTTCCCTTATAAAGTG
>CATIWM010169338.1:0-15122 GCA_949671775.1 Mallotus repandus
AACCATCTTTACTTTGATATTTAGAATAATTAGTGTATTAGTAGTTAATTAGAATAGTTAGAATAATTCAACAACTTCCATTATTAATATATTGCCTATCCATCTTATTATCTATTTGGTTAATATAAAATACAACATTCCCAGTGTTCTACACCCTACTTGCTCTATCTAAGTCCTAGAGACTAGGGTATACAATTCTACCTGCTTCATTGAGCATGATTCTAACCCTTCCCTAAGATCCTAGGATGATAAAATTGAAGCATTTTTACTTATTTTCTATTTTTAAATGATTTTACAACTATTTTCCTTTTATTTATCAAAAACCCTTTCAAAGTGCTTTTAAAGTGTGATCCTTGTTCTTGTTTTGGTTTAATGATTGTGATTGTGATTATAGGTATTTGTGTGGATTCAAATTGAAAATTTTGTTGATTTTATTTATTTTTTGTAGTTAATTTTGATTGGAATTCATGTTTTTGCCTTTGTTTAGTGCGTGTAATTGTCATACGTTACTTGATTCTACTTAATTGTGCTTTAGTGTACTTTGATTGTTAATTTGTTTTTGTTGTGACATAATTTACATAATTTTGTCTCAAATTATGTTTTTATTATTTTTTTGTCATTTTGGTTGTGTTTTTTGACATAAATCATTATTTGTCCATCTTGGGTGCTTTGTGTTGATTTGAAAGCATTGATGTCCATAAATTACATTCTTGATGATTATTATTGTCATTTTGATACAAGCACCTTATTTATTTGTCTTTATTTTAATTTTAGAGTCTTGTGGATCTTTATTTCCATATTTATACTTTGATTTAGCCCTTTTTTTTAGTAATTTGGAGTTTAGATGTTTAATAAAGCTTTTAAGTACTATTTTGTGTCCTTACTCTAACTCATGTTTATTCCTTGTTGTTCTTGCCTCTAATAATCTTTTCTCTACTCTTATATATTATACTATTATTCTCTACTCCCTTAATTTCTCTTGCATTTTTGCATTATCATGCATTCATGTGCCTTTATGCATATCACTTGCTTGTTGCATATCACTATCATGCATGCGCTCATTTTTAGATTCTCCAGATGCATCATTGCATGCTTCCCGACTTGCATCACTTGCATACTTTCATGCTTCCCGAATTTGCATTACTTTGCATGCTTTCTAAATTTGCATCACTTTGCATGCTTCCCGAATTACATCATGCATCATTACTCTAGATTTATTTAATGCTTGTGTAAGCATACATTGCATTAGCATCATCCATTGCATTACATATACCTCTTGCTATCAATCTCAAGATCTCAACCTTAAGATACTACCTTTACTAACTCCTACTAACTTCTTTCTAACTTTTATTTTTCATTTGTTATTTTAACTATCAATTTATGTAATATATTGTTATGATATATCAATTCTCAGCATCATCTCAATCTCAACACCTAACTCTCATTTCTTTTTATTTTCATGCCTTAATTATGGTCTTGTTTCTTTTTATTTATAATCTCTACTCCTACTCCTTCTTTGTTTATACGTTTAATTTGTAATTTTATTATTACATTTCCATTTTTTATATTATTTATGCTTTATCTTTTCAATTACATAAAATTTTCCATTTATTTTTATGTTTAGTTTGCATTTTGTTTGCTGCCAGAAACCAAAAATATACCAAAAGCCATTTTTCTTCTTTTATTAGGTAATTAATCTTTTATGATTAATAAAATGTCATCTTTTGAATTCCTTTTTCAAATCCTTTTTCTATGAATAAATCCTTTTTCATTTTCTCTCATTGTATTTAAATATGGAATTTTACATTTTCCTTAATAAAAATATATCATTTTTCATGGTAAGTTTAATTTTTGGCTTAAATAAAATTAATACCTTTTTTTCATGCTCTATTTTTGTTGTTCTTTGTTGGTCACAAAAATATCCAAATGCAAGGATATGAATCACATTTTCCTTTATTTTCTATTTTTTAAAATAAAATGATTTGATTATGTGTTCAATAATTTATAATGTGAGAAATGTTCATCCGAGGTACAAAATTCATATTTTGAGGCCTAATTTGATGGAATATCATGTTATGAATGAATGGTGCCCATAATAAATCAAATATAATTTTTAAATGCTTCTCTAGACTTTTCCAAATTTAAAATCCATTTTTCAAGCATTTTTTCCTTTATTTTGATTTTCAAGTCACCTTTTTTATTTTATTTCTCAAAAATATCCAATTTCATTCCTTTTTAAAGTTAAATTTATTTTTTAACCATTTTACTACCTTTATTTTGGATGTTCAAAGTTGTTTGCTTTTATTTTTCAAATAAAATGTTTTATTGCCCCGAAACTCGGAATATGGAGCAATCATAGAGAGGATATTTATAAAATGTGTTAGTCATTCTCATCCCTCTTCTCTTTTAATTTATTGCTTATGTTTCTCATATTTCATTACTTAGCATGCATTTGTTTATAACATGATTTTGCCATAATCATCATGCCATGGGTTAATTGCTTGCTTTGTTAATTATATTTATTATGTTCATATGTTTTATCATTATTGCATGTTTATAATTAAATTCCATATATGCTATGATATGTTTGTGTGCTATTTATGTGCATTAGTTTAGCATATGCCATAATCATGTATCATTCTATTATTATGCCATTTTGCCATGTCCATGCATCATTCTTCCATATTGTTATGTGTTTGTGTGTATATATCGTGCCTGCATGTACATGTAGACATTGATGTATAATAGTACATAGTTCTTGGAAGCATTGTACATAGAGCAAGGCCGGCAATGCCCAGCATCCAGAGGGTGTGAAGATGTCTCAAACAAAAAGAGCCTCATCCAGAGGGTGTGAAGATGTCTCAAACAAAAGAGCCTAATCCTACTGACATCAAAATCTGAACCCAATGCTTTATCCAATGGACGAATGAGATTCCAAGCAAGGGATCGAGTTTTCCTAAGTCCCTAAAATGGATAATTTCTCGAGTGATACCGAGTGGCGACTCCTTTTTTCTCTTGCCTGAGTGAACGGTTATGAGTGCATTTATGCCATCCCTAAGCTCTTTCAGTACTCACTTCACTACCCTCTATTTTTCCATAATAAGGAAAAAGGGTTAGTGATCCAAAGAGTGCTGATTCGGACCCACTAGCATCAGTAAAAATATTTTTAGGCATAAAAATAACCTGCTCTCAAGATTGGGCGGTATTCAAAGAGCCCTGGAGAATTACTTCTCCTCTAATCTGATCAACTTAGAAACTAGATTAAAATGAGAGCTTGAAGAAGTGCTTACGTAAAAAGAAGTATACTGGCTTCAAAAATCTATAAAAGATTAGGTGCTAGGTTGGGACAGAAGTACAAAATATTTCTATATGTGCACTATTAGAAGAAGACGAAGGAATTGCATTGTTTGCTTGAAAACGAAGAATGGTGGATGATCAAGAGGAGATGAAAAAACAAGTTGTAATGTTTTTTAAGAAGCTATGTGTAACATATGATAGCCCTCAGTGCAGTTTTTAGGTTCGGCATTACTTCCCCCCTTACATTGGTGGATAGGCATAGGCTTAGCCAAGTAATTTCAGATGATGAGATTAGAGGTGCAATTTTTAAATGATCCCATTTAAAGCCCCGGGTGTTGATGGACTAAAAGCGGGTTTCTTCCAAACCCAATGGCAATATGTGAAACAAACAGTGTGTGGATAAGTCAAAGAGGTTTTTAATGGTAGTAGATCTCCAAAGGATGTGAACATAACCTTAATTACATTAATTCCAAAGAAGGAGGCTGCTATCATGTTACAATACTTTAGACCCATAAGTTTATGTATTGTGAATTAAAAAACTATAACTAAGGTAGTGGTGAATCGTATCAAGAATCTCGTTCCTAATTTAATTGGCTTGGCTCAAACTAGTTTTGTGCCAATGAGCCATATTACGAATAATATCATTTTGGCTCAGGAAGTTATGCATTCCATGTGATGAAAATAAGGAAAGCAAGGTCTCATGGATATTAAAATCAATTTAATGAAAGCCTATAACTTGTTTAGGTGGGAGTTTATTAAGGATACATTTAAGGATGCTAAGTTTTTGGATAATTTAACTGATGTTATTAATGTTGGTGCCAAATTACATTTAGAATTAGGACTTAATATTGACTTCATTCATCCATTTTAGTTAGCATTTAGTGTAGGTTAACAAATAGAATTAAATACTTTTAAGTTTTGTTTGAATTTTATAGGGAAAAGGAATAACAGAGGTAGATGGTGAAGAATAAGAGCAAAGAAGAAGAAAGAAGCAAAGGAGAGGCAGAGCAGACCTTATGTCATGATCGCAGCTAGATGTGTGACCACAAGAATGCTAGGTTTTCAACCATAAAGTGATGTCAAGGCCTATATGATCGTATCTCATGCATAAACGTGGGTTCTTGTTGGCCAAAGCTTATGTTGCGAGTGTGGGTCATTAGCAATCGTGACCCTTTCATGAAAGGCCCTTTTGTAGTGAGCATGGCTTATGCGCGATCATAGGTAGTACGTTTCTAGCACATAACATGTTGAGGTGTACTTTTTCTAGTGAAAAAAATCTAAGGAAGGTGAAAGGGCATGTTCTAAAAAAGACTATAAAGGAAAAAAGGAATGAATTGCTTTGGGATTACACACTTTCTCACTCACATAACACTCACCATTACAAGCAAGAAGAAGAGGAAGAAGAAAGAGGAGAAAAAGAAGCTAAGGAATGAGACCCATTGAAGACCTAAGCTTCTTGATAACCATTTATTACTCCCTTTCTATTTCTAATCTCTTATTTTGTATTTGAATATTTGAATGATGGATTATATAGCCATGCATGGCTAAGTACTTTATTGTTGTTAGGATTTTGAGACCCATTTGATTTAATGTTAATTTAATGGTTGTTATTATCTCTGTAATGCATATTGTGTTTATCAATCTTATTGAATATTATATTATGGCTAAATATAAATCCAGTTTAGATCTATGCAATAAGAATTAGTAGATCTAATAGACCCATAAGCATAAGTTAGATTGATTAAATATCTTAAGAAAGCTTAATCTTATCTAATTCTCTTTTAGGTTTTGCCTAATGCCTTGTATGATTGATGTTGCTTTATATTGATAGTGATGATGAGAATTAAGCTATGTTTATGAATCTCAATGGATTTATGCTTGTTGAGTTAAGTAGTTACTTGAGAAAGAGTACTCAATGTTTATTAAAAAACCTGAGATATGCATTGGGAGTTGATTTATTCTATCAAATTAACTTACTAAAAATGTGGTGCTTAATCTCCCAATAACATGCCTTCCCATTGATTTATTTCCTTTATTAATTTGATTAGTAATTACTTGATTTATATTTCTTTGTTTATTTGTTATTTAGTTTGTTATTTGCTTTATTCAAACCATGTTCTTAAGCTCTAAACAACCACAATTAAGACTAATAGGTGCTTAGTATCAATCCTTGAGGGAATGATACTTTACTCTCACTTTATTACCTATCGACCCACGCACTTGCGATAATTCATTAATAAGTTTTTACCGGCGTTGCCAGGAATTGGGCAACTAACATCACAATTAGTCAAGATTATTTTGGATTTAGAGCATTTTCTATTTTTATACTCTATTTTTTACTTGCATTATTCTGTTTTAGGTACTCTTATGGATGTGTATGGACAACACTAAACGTACGAGAAAAGAACCACTACTCTTTATTTTGAATTTGTCCAAGTTCGATAAGGAGAACCATAAGAGATCAAGGAGTGCATCTAGTGAAATGGTTGCACAATAAGGAGGTCAACAAGCCGTCGCCAGGCAAACTCTTCTTGAGTTTGCTATGCCTAATTTGGATGAGGCTCAACAAAGTATCACTAGACTGAATGTACAAGCTAATAGCTTCAAGATCAAGCCTGCTCTTCTACAAATGATTCAATCTATTATCCAATTTCACGGCATTACCTTCGGAGGATCCAAGCATGTGCATAGTAAATTTCTTGGAGATTTATGATACCTTTAAATACAATAGAGTTTTTGAGCGCCATTCGCTTGAGACTTTTTCCATTTACACTCAAGGATCGAACCAAAGCTTGGCTTAACTCTCAGCCACTAGCATTCATCACTACATGGGATCTTCTTGCAAAGGGTTTCTTAGCTAAGTACTTCCCACTCACAAAGATGGCAAAGATCATCAAGGATATAACTACCTTACAACAATTTGAGACTGAATCTTTGTATGATACATAGGAAAGATTTAAAGAGTTACATCGGAGTTTTCCACTATGGTCTTCCTAAGGATATCATTATTCTAACCATCTATAATGGTGTAATGAGGTCCACTAGGGACACCATCGATGCAGCTGCGGGAGGATCACTTCTGCAAAAGACTATTAATGGTGCTTTTGATCTTTTGGAAGAAATGGAACAATAATTATTTATGGCCATCAAAATGATAATTGGCTCATAAACAAGGAGGGAAACTTGGAGTTGATGATGTCATATCCATTCAAACACAATTTACTACACTAAATAAGAAAATTGGTGACTTCACATTAAGAGGTAATGCCATTCGACCTTCTTTAGCTATGTTTTGTGAGCATTGCCATATGTTCGATCATTCAATAATTAAGTGTGGCTTTAGAAGTGGAAACATGTATGGAGATGGTACATTAGAGAATTGCAGCTATGTTGGGAATCAATTCCAACCAAAGTAACCAAATAACAATCCATTTTTAAGCACTTACAACCAAGGTTGGAGAAATCATCCTAATTTCTCATAGAGCGGCAATCAGAATTCACAAGGCTTCTCTAACCAATTCTTTAAACCACCACCACCACCTAGATTCTAAGCTAAGCTAATCGATGAGAGGTTTACAGCTATGGAGACAAAGCTTGACAAGTTCTTTAATGCTCTCACTTCCAAAATGACCAGCCAAAATGATAAGTATGATGAAATTCTTAAGAATCATGCTTTTTTCATTCATAATATTTAATTTTAGCTTAGGGAATTGGAAAATGTAGTTGCAATAAGAGCTCAAGGGCACCTACCAAGCAACACAAAATTCAATCTAAAAGAGTAAGTAAAAGTCGTTACCTTAAGAAGTGGTAAAGAGCTTCAAGGTCCTAAACACACACCATGGAAGGCTAATGATGATGATAAAGAGAATCAAGAGGTGAAAATTGAAGATGTGCAAGAGAAAACTTAAGATAAGAAGCTTGAAGAAACAAGAGAAAAATAAGTGGAGCAGCCACCCATCATTGACACATCTAAGTATGCTCCAAGGTTGCCTTTTCCTTTGAGACAAAGAAAGATGACTGATGATGAGAAATGGTTCGCTAAATTTCTAGAAACCTTCAATAAGTTAGAATTAAAGTTACCTCTCCTGGAAGCATTGAATGAAATGCCAAAGTATGCAAAGTTTCTCAAAGATATTATCACTAACAAGCAAAAATGGAATGACAATGAAACAGTGCCTCTAACGGAGACTTTTAGCTCTATTATTTCAAAAATGATTCCAATCAAGCTCAAGGATCTAGGGAGTTTTACAATTCCTTACACTCTTGATTCTCAAGAATTTTCTAAATGCTTATGTGACTTAGGAGCTAGCATTAATCTTATGCCTCTTTCTCTTTGCAAGGAGCGAAATCATGGAGATGTGATCAACACAAATATGACTCTTTAACTTTTTTATCATTCAATCAAAAAGCCATATGGAGTGGTTGAAGATGTGCTTGTTAGAGTTGATAAATTTTGTATTTTTGGCAGACTTTATGATTCTAGACTTTAAGCAAGACAAGCATTGCCCTCTGATTTTAAAGAGACCTTTTCTCAACATCGAAAAGGTTATGATTGATGTATATGAAGGGAAGATTACTTTAAGAGTTAGAGAAGAGAAAGTGGAATTTGTGATGAACAAGCTCATTAAGGAAATGAAGAGTGAGGATCATCATGTAGAAGAAGGAACAGGGGTGAACAAGGAAATCAACGAAGCAACACTAATTTTAAGGAAGTAGCAGCCTAACTCAAATTATAATTCTTTGATTTCTCAAGCTCAAAACAAGGTAAAGAAAGCCAAGTAAAAAGTGAGTCTGAAGAGGAAGGTTATGCAAGTATTTAGAGTGGTGTATATCCCTAAGAAGCATGTTTCCTTAAGGGATAAAAGTGAGACTAAATCAACTAAGGATGGAAGAGAAGAACATCAAGCATTGATCAACATCAAGGATGGGGGATGCTCATCCCCTCACCCACTTGACATATTGAAGCATAAGGGCATAAATTAGCATGTTTTTATTATTTTATTAATCTATTGTCAATTTTAATTATGCTTGTGTTTAGTTGTTATTATCTTTCTTTTTTTTTTTTTTTTGAACATGAGTTAACAATCATATTGTTTAAATTTTGTGCTTCTAGGTATTGCCGCGATCGCCCAAAATACCGCGATTGCTAATTGCTCGTCATTCCAGCTTTGATGCATGTTCTGCACTCGTGACAATTCAACGATTATGAATGCTAAATGTCTCACATTTAAATCTTTATGTCTCGATTGTGCATCAGCCGCAACCGTATAACCCCTATTTTAATCGTTTAAATCCTTTTATTGCGATCACGTCTAACCCGCGATCACATATTTACCCTAATCTGCAGTAAAAATCATCACCATCCACTTCCCTCCCCCATCTCCTTTTTCAAAATCCATAATCTCCATTTTTTACGCGACCACTTCGACCACCAAAAACCAGACCACCCATTCAAACTTATAATTAAATCTCTCAAAAATCCTTCCAATCACTCTCTTTCCTTTTATCTCAAACCTCAATCCTTTTCAATATTATCCTTAAATTCTCAAAAAACTATTCTCCCCAATTTCGTTGCTTTTAAAAAAAATAGAGCATTAAATCCTCTCAACCATGTCACATACCAAAAAGAAGATGAAGATTACGGAGACCGACGTCCTACAAAAAGAGGGGAAAATTGACCTTGCCAAGAAGTATGGAGCCCTTTTTCCAATCCATTCCCTGAAAGACTCTCAAAGAAATTTTATGATTCCAAAGTATTTGGATATGGAAACTTTAGAAGGTGTTAAAATTAAGGTTTAGGGTGTTAGAACTTTATAATAGATTAGGGGGGAGGAAATTTATAGGATTGACTCATGCCGCGTATAGAGAGTTGGCACTAGAGTTTTACATAACTCTGAAACTCTCAAATCAAGCTAATAAAAAGTTTGAATGTTGGCTTAATGGGAAATCCATCATTACTAATTATGATACCATGTTTAAGGTGTTTGGGTTTCCAAAACGAGGAATCTGTGAACCACCCACTAAGTACAAATTAAGGGATTTTTGGAAGGAAATCACTTTTTCGGAGGAGGTTTGGGATGTTTGTGGTTCACCTAATGGGTTGATTCGGGAATCATAGCTACATTGTTATGCACAAGTTCCTGTGCTACTCTATTTTGGGGAAGATGGAAAGCAACAAAGTCTCCAGACAATGATTATTGATGTTATGGTGTATGCACACGTCTACAAAGATTTCAACCATGTACTTTATTTTGTAGGCACTATGGCATGTGGCTAAAGCTCTCAAGGCATCGATTTTAATGGGCCATATTGTGACAGGTTTGGCGTTAGACTTGCAAGTTTTTAATGCTCTCACTACTCAAATGCCTTTTATTTTGCAGGATAGATTGAGTTGGCTCTTGCTCACAAGAGCTGAAATATTCTCATCCGCAACAGAATTCAGGGAGCTTACCATAAGAAAATGCTTCTGTTTGATGCTGATAAGAATTTACCCCAAACTTGTGAGAGTGAGGAAGAAGAGTCTAATGATGAAGAAGAAGGAGATTAAGAACCACTTCTTTAGTTGCTTGCGCCATCACATGTTGACATGAACCAAGTCCTGGAAAAGCTAGACCTTTTTAAAGCCACAATGGAATCCAAATTTGAGAGTCCCAAGAAATTGATGGAAGACAAGCACCACGAAGTTAATGATCACCTTATCGACATTGAGAGCGAGATGTCTTACCACTATTTCAAGCTTTAGGAGTATTTTAGGGCTACAGGTTATAAAAATCTGCCCTCACCCTCTCCTCAAAAGCCTTATGAACCTTCACCTCTGGACTCTCCTCATTAAGGGGAATAAGCTTCCTTTTCCCTAGTTTTTATTTTTATTTTTAGTTTTGTTTTTAGTCTTCTCATACATTTCATGTTTATGATTTTTGGTTGTGAATTTTTTATTTACTTTTTGTTATGTTTGTGCATAATACACATATTATACATGTGCATATTAGGTACCCTACACACATTGATGATAATGTGTCATTCAAGAGTGAGGGGGAACTCATTTTTGCATTTTTACATTTTTACATTTTTAAGTATATCATGTGTATGTTTTGGGTATATTATGAATTGCATTTGCATTTATGTAAATTTTTCCCAGATTTTTAAATTTTGATGCTAAGCACTTGAATTTTTGCAAGATTATCTTTATGGTGAACTTTGTGTTTGTTTATGGTATTGTTAAGCATATATGTTCAAATTTTCGTTTAATGGTTAGTTTGATTTCTTTTAACTTAGTTAACATTTTGAGTTGAGAATTTTTGAACTTTTAATTGATTTAATGCATTTTGTTGCTCACTTGATCATGATGTTGAGTTGTTGTTTTGGGAAATTGTATGGTGAATGAATTAAACTCCTCTCTAGGGTTGCTATAGTTGTATACAAAAGGAATTATAAAAATACCCTTACCCATTTCTAAAAAAAAAGAATAAAATGTGCTAAGGAACTCGAATTCCATCTACTCTAATGCTCTTACAAAAGAGTATGAGTATTCAAAGAACCCTCTCGAGGTGTTCACATTGAGTAGTTCAGGAAAGATGAGGAACTACTAAGAGAGGGAAGAAAAGCACAAAAATTTAAAATAAAGAGGTTAGAGTTTATTTTTGCATGCCAAATTAGGAGCTACCTTAGATTGGAGTCTTTTTCATTCATTTGTACTTTTCTTAAGATTTTAATTTATGTTTGTGTGATTGTGAGTAGATAACATGCTCTTCACTTGGTAATTGAGTTTCTCAACTTGATTTGCTAACTTTATTTTTTTTATTTGCAAACTAGTTATTAAGAGAAGATTGTGATATGCGCTTGATGAAATTTGGGATATACACTTTGTTCATTGCATTAATAGTTTGTGTTTTTGAGTTTGCTTGAGGACAAACAAAGATTCAAGTATAGGGGTATTTGTTGGTGCCAAATTACATATAGAATTAGGACTTAATATTGCATTCATTCATTCATTTTAGTTAGCATTTAGTGTAGGCTAACATATAGAATTAGATATTTTTCAGTTTTATTTGAATTTTATAGGGAAAAGGAACAAAGGAGGTAGATGGTGAAGAATTGGAGCAAAGAAGAAGAAAAAAGTAGAGTAGAGGCAGAGCAGACCTTTTATCGTGATCACGGCTGGATGCGCGACCACGGGAATGTCAGGTTTTCAACACCACAATGATGTCGAGGCCTGCGTGATTGCATCTCATACGCGATCGTGGTTCCTGTTGACCAAAGCTTCTGTTGTGTGTACGGGTCATTAAGGATCGCAACCCTTTCATGAGAGGCCCTTTTTTTTCTCGAACACGGCTTATATGTGATCGCGGGTAGCATGTTTCCATCACAGAACATGTTGTGTACTTTTTCTAAAGAAAAAAATCTAAGGGATGTGAAAGGACATGTTCTAGAAGAAGCTATGAAGGACAAAAGGCATGAATTGCTTGGGGATTACACACACTCTCATTCATACAACACTCACAATTACAAGCAAGAAGAAGAGGAAGAATAAAGATTAGAAAAAGAAGCTAATGAAGGAGACCCATTGAAAACCCAAGCTTCTTAATAACCATTTCTCACTCCCTTTCTATTTCCAATCTTTTGTTTTGCATTTGAATATTTGACTGATGGATTATATAGCCATGTTTGGCTAAGTACTTTATTGTTGTAGGGATTTTGAGACCCATTTAATTTAATGTTAATTTGATGGTTGTTATTATCTCTTTAATGCATATTATGTTTGTTAATCTTATTGAATGTTATATTGTGGCCAGATATAACTCTAGTTTAGATCTATGCAATTAGAATTGGTAGATCTAATAGACCCACAAGCACAAGTTAGATTGATTAAATGTCTTGAGAAAGCTTAATCTTATCTAATTCTCTTTTGGGTTTTGCCTAATGCCTTACATGATTGATGTGGTTTATATTTATAGTGATAATGAGAATTAAGCTATGTTTATGAATCTCAATTAATTGATGCTTGTTGAGTTGAGTAGCTACTTGAGAAAGAGTACACAATAATTATTGAAAAACCTGAGATATGCATTGAGAGTTAATTTATTCTATTAAATTAACTTAATGAAAATACGGTGCTTAATCTCCCAACAACATGTCTTCCCATTGATTTATTTCCCTTATTAATTTGATTAGTAATTGCTTGATTTATATTTCTTTGTTTATCTGTTATTTGCTTTGTTCAAACCATACTTGTAAGCTCTAAACAACCACAATTGAGACTAATATGTGTTTAGTATCAATCCTTGAAGGAACAATACTTTACTTTCACTTTATTACTTATCGACCCATGCACTTACGGTAAGGTCATTAATAATTATGAGTTGCATTAGTTTAGCTTCAATGGAATTTTTATGGAAAGAGGAATGGTAAGAGCAATTTTATCCTACCCGAGGCATTCAACATGGCAATCCTATCTCGCCATACATTTTTGTTCTTTGTATTGAATGTTGGGCTCATTTGATTAATAAGAAAGTGGTTAGCAAGGAATGGAAGCCTATTTATCTCTATAGAATTGGACCTCCACTCTCCTATTTATTCTTTGTGGATGATTTGTTACTGCTTGGGGAAGCCTTTTTGTCACAGGTGCGAATGATTAAATCAGTCCTGGAGGAGTTTGATACTAGCTGTAGGCAAATTGTTAATCAGTCAAAATCCATTATGTTTTTCTCTAAGAATGTTACTAAGGATGTCATTATAAACTTTTCGAGGGTGCTGGCTATTCCAAAAACCTCAGACCTTAGCAAATACTTAGGAATTCCACTTCTTCATTCTTGGATTACTAAGAGTGCATACCATGAGATCCTTGAGAAAATCCAGAAAATATTATATGGACGGAACGGTGAAACACTAGCACTTGCAAGTCGAATCACCCTTACCCAGTCTGTCCAACAAATGATCCCCTACTATGCTATGCAGACCACTAAACTTTTCACCCAGGTGTGTGATCAAACAGAGTTGTGGTGCCAAAAATTTATTTGGGGTGAGACGGGTGATGGTGAAAAGCTTTATCTTGTCAATTGGGAAAAATGTGTAAGCCTAAGTCACAAGGTGGGATGGGTCTCAAAGACATTAGGAAGATGAATGAAGTTTTTCTCATGAAAGTGGGATGGAATGTAATAACACAGCCCCAGAAGTTATGGGTTTGGGTTTTGTAGGCCAAATATGGTATTCATGTTCAAAATTCCCATTGCATATCTCCTGCTCAGAATTGCTTTTCCCTATGGAGAGCATTGACTTAAGTTTGGGATCCTATTCTCAGTGGCATTAGATGGTCGGTTAACAATAGGAAGTGAATGCGGTTTTAGCTGGATCATTAGATTATGGATGGTCCTTTAATTAATTTTGCAATGTCAAAGGTTAATGGCGACATTAGAAAGTTGAGTGTTCGTCACTTTGGGTCTAGAGATGAGGGTTGGAAGTGGAATTTATTTGCACCATTCCTTCTTCAATGGGCTCTTCTGCAAATGGCTGCTCACCCACCTCCGACACACTCTGATTAGGAAGACCATATTTACTGAGGTTGATCTCCCTCTGGGAAATTTATCACCAAGTCAGCATACGAGTTCATCACTGGGTACAACGATCAGGCTAATAACAAGATTTGGAGTCTAATTTGCAGATAGAATGGGCCGCAACAAATTCACAACTTCATGTGGTTGGCCATGTCAGATCACTTCTTGACTAATGTAGAGAGAGTTAGACACCATTTGAGTGCTTTTAAACTCTGCACTTTATGTGGTAATGATAAAGAAACAATTCCTCATATCTTATGAGATTGCCTGCATACTTAATATATTCATATCAAACTTATTTGGAGCACCATAATTATGTCTGATTTCTTCGATCAAAGTATGTCAGAATGGTTCAAGTCAAATTTGATGAACAAGATAAATGCTCAGAGTGGAGTTCCATGGGACTGCATTTTTTAGGTCACGTTATGGAGACTCTGGAGCTAATAGAATCATTTTATGTTTAACAAAGAGTATTGGATGGGTAATAAAGAAGGTGATGTTTTAGGAGGAGCTTTAGAAATATCCAATGCTTTGTCTAAAATGGCAAGTTTACAGGCTCGGGGAGCATCCGAGTTCAGAAAATAGTGGGATAGCACCCTCCTCATAAGGGATGGGTGAAGGTCAACACTGACGGTACTAAGAGCTCTCAAACTAATGAAGCTTCTACGGGTGGACTCATCCAAAATGAGGTTGGTAATTGGATTTGTGGGTTTGTTTCAAAGCTGGGAATGTGTTCGGTGATAGCTGCTGAATTATGGCGTATATAGGAAGGTTCAATGTTGGCTTGGGAGTTGGGTTTTCGTAAAATCCTGCTGGAAACTAATTGTGTCATTAATGTTCGTTTACTGCAAGATTGCTCTTTCAGAATTCATGCCAATAGTCAACTCACTAACTTAATCGAGGAGTTGTTAAAGAAGGACTGGGAGGTGAAGTTGAGTCATGTTGGTCGAGAGGCCAATTGGGTTGTAAACTTCCTTGCTGAGCATGCCATGAGTTTTGGGTACGATGTCATAGATTGGTAAATCTTGTTGAAAAATGATAAAAAAAATTAAAAATGGATGTTATCCCACATTGGTTAGAAGTGAAGGAATGAGAGAATTAGTTGGTTATAAAAGGGACTCCTCCCCTTTTGTTAAGTGTGTCAATCACCACTTGTATTTGGTGTACCATTGAAAGCTATTAGCTATACTAGTAGAGAATTTAAAGGGAAATTCTCTTGGGTGTATACTTGAGCTTTTGGGTGTGAGAGAGAGTTAAATATTTTGTAGTGTGGTT
>CATIWM010169364.1:0-47307 GCA_949671775.1 Mallotus repandus
GGAAGGAGATATACCCAAAAATATTAATTAAAAATTATGTAAAATACTCCTTTTGGTCCTTAATAAATTACTTAAGTTACCTATAAATCCTCAAGCTTTCAATTGTTCAATTAAGGACAATCATTTACTCCATTTGAGTCATTTCCTCTAAAACTATATCTATATATATCTATATATACTAATTTATACTTAAATTAAATTAATATATTGTATGTAAATGAAATGCATAATGAATGCAATTATACTTAAATTAAGGGTACGGATGTGACATAAAGATTGTCCACTAACTAAAGGTGCATATTTATGATACCTTGCCATGGTATCAATCATGCAATCACATTGCATGGAAAGCATATGCCTAGGTGTCTTCCATGTCATACGCTTAGGTGGCACTGCCTTTAGTAAGTGGGCTTTAATTAATTGGGCTCATTTAAGTCCTAAATGGGTCCATCTTTACAACACCTTTTAATTAGACATATGGACTTTATCTAACGCTTAAATAAGGCCCCCATCTCTTTAATACACATTAATATCCAAACCCATTTATGTATCTCTCTAATGCAACTCTATAATCCATTAAGTTACATCTATATGGCCCACCTCATTGCGCATATCCAAATTAGTATTAGTGGTAAATATCAATTTGGTCATCAAACTAAATATCACATATTAAATTAAGTCCATATTAACATTTAATCATATAATTAATTGTCATAACCTTTGAATTATATTTCTAGATATCCTAGATCCTTGCACAAGCACAAATCCAATTCAATTAATTTAATTAATTAATTAAACACTTTAATTAAAAATTAAATTGATAATTATCATCATCGGTGCTACTCTTGTGTGTGTGACTTACTAGGTTGGTAATGGAAAATAATATTAACTTTTAATGTTTTCCAATCCAAATGTGAAAATCCTAATTAATCACATTTAGTTCTTAAAAGTCATGAGTGACCCCTATCATAGATGTCATGACTACCCAATTGGAAATAAATGTTATTCATAGATTCATAAGAGCCATAGAATATAATTACCACACACTCAGTGTACCTTAATTATAAGATCCGGATATCAACTAGAGTTATGGTCAAGTCAAACTCTAATTGCCTCAATCATATGACCTCATCTTTTGTTCAATTCTCGATAGCACCGAAACTCTTTTTGGGTAAGTCAAGTTTGACTTGACTAGGCACTTATTCATCTAGAATAACTTAGATATCATATGATCTTATCCTGGTTCTCTCCAGGTAAAGAATTCCATCTTGGCCAATCACTTATCCCCATATAGAACTAATTAGAGCCACCAAATGCCATATACTCGTACATGGCTAGCATAGGTATGTAAGAAGTAACAAACTCTAACTAACCATATGTGGATGACTGTGTCTCCTAGGTCAAAGGACCATATACACTATTATATCCAAGATAATGATTGTTGATAGAAGTGAATTTTCATGCAATCACATATCTTACGTCATAGTTCGATATACCAATCACATGAGTATCTGCATTTCTATTTTGATTTTTCATATCAAGTAGCATGTGACTTATTACCTCCCACTATTGACATCACATATCAATCAAGAAAAATATATAGAGGTGGTAGTCTACGGATTAACACACTACCCATATATTCATCCAATGACTATAAACATTTTATAGCATATGTACCAAATGAATTTGTCACTCATATTATCAACTATTGATAATGAACTCATTTAACACTATGCTAAAGAATAAATACTCAAATACACAAACACTTTATTTAAATGAATTTTTTTTATTGTCACAGGGATAAGAGTACAATATCCTTTTATATTACAAAAATGACACTACGACACATTTATATTTACGAATTACTCCTGGGAACCACCTAGAATGAGCTGAAAACTCTTTTTAAAGTCTAAACACATTGCAATAAGTTTCTTTTTGAATCAATTCCCATTTGAGTTATATATATATATATATATCTAAAATGTGTGCTTGTGGGCAATTAATACATTTAGTTAATTGTTTGTAGTAATAGCTATAACTAAAACATGTAATCACATGTAATGAATAACTATAACTAAAACATGTAATCACATGTAATGATGTTTAGATTAGTTATGTGAGATTGGTCTTGAATTAAAAACAAGACAAATTTTCTTTCTAATGGCTTAGTGATGAATAAATAACAAAATTTAGAGTGTGTTCTTTTCTTTGATTATTTTTTAACCATGTATTCTTATCAAACATTATTTTTATAGTGAACGACCTTTTGACTTATCAATCTTTTTTTAGGCGATAGATTATGGCATCTTTTATATAATCTTTATTGCTTGTTTGTTATTATTTCAAGGGGTCAAAGTTTTTATATAGCTTTATTGTTTGGACCAACTGAACAAGAGGTAAGGGTTTCAATGTTCAAATTTGAATCTGATTTGTACTTTGCTTGAGAGTGCGGGATGAAGTTCATGTGAATAAGTGTTGATTTGTATCTCACATGCATCATAACACTTTAGCTATTAGGGCTTATAGCTGCCCACTTCTCAATTTCATATCAAATGGTATAAAAGCTTGACTCAAATCACGTTTTATTAATTTTAATTCTATGTATCCCCTATTTTTTTGTGCATCCTTTTTTTTTATTTCTTGTTGTTCTTCTCTTCATCTTAAAAAAGTTATGTCCATCTTATTTTCTATTTTGTGTTCTTGTTCTTGTGTCATTGATCTTGTGGTTCTCAGCTACACATTTTTTGTTGATCATTGATTTAAAAAATGTATGCATTGCAAAAAAAAAAAAAAACTAAATATTTGTTATTCTTGTATTCTTATGAAATTTTACATTCTTAAATATTTTATTTGAGTCTAATTTATTTTAGTGTATTTTGTTATTATGTTTTTCATCATGTGAAGGGCAAATATTTGAAGATGAATCTTTTTAAAGAAAGGAGGTGTGATGTGAATCCAAGAAGTACCATACCTAACATGTTCCATGATGCATTAAGAGCTTAAAAAAGGCCAATGACAAGGTTATAATTCAAGGAGCTTCAAGAGGTCTAATTCAAGCCATTTGGAAGGCCAAAAATATTAAAATGCAATCCAAATCATTGATGGACCAAAGGAGGCTCAAATAAGCACCAATAGAGGAGGTTGATCGGCCTCACATGAATAAGCAAAGGTAAGAAAATAAAGCCTCTACTTCAATTGTTGTAAAACGTGTAACCCCAATAGTATATACTTTATGTATGATGCTTGAAATGCTTGATTTGGTCGGTTAGAACCTTTTTAATGTATTAAGTTACACCTCAGAGCAACATAAAATGAGCTAGAAACTTTTTTTACAGCCTAAACACATTATAATAAGTATCTTTTGTTATCAATTCCCATTATAGTTACATATATATCTAAAATTTGTGTCAGTGGGAAATTAATGCATTTAGTACATTGTTTGTAGTAGTGGCTGTAATTAAAAGATGTAATCACATGTAATAGTGTCTAAGATAGTTATGTGAGGTTGATATTGAAGTCATTATAAACAAGACCATTTCTATTACATAATAGCTTAGAGATGAATGAATAACATATGATATAATATGTTCTTTTCTTTAGTTACTTGTTAACTATGTCTTCTTATCACCTTGTATTTATGGTGAATGTCCTTTTGACTTATCAATTTATTTTTTAGGCAAAAGATTGTGGAGCCTGTAGACTACAAGATTTATTGTACATCCAAGTTTTTGGTAACCATGACATTGTTTGAGTTCAGGACAGGACTCTAGGAGGCACACTACCATATCATAGAGACATGATGTGGAGATGAGGAATCACCATCTAGGATAATAAATGGGACAACTTTCAAAAGTGGTGATAACTCGATTCCCTTAAAGAAAGTTAGCACCGTATCGAGAGGATTCTAGACACAAAATACCAACTTCTTTTAGTCTCGTGTTTTTTTAGAATTACTTTATTAATTACTATCTTATTCTCTATTTACATGCACTTAATATTAACCCCTTATTTTACAATCAACTCCAAGGCAACTAATCTAATGAAAAACATAAAAACACTACATTCATTCTAAGCAAATAATTCCTAAGTTAGTCTAATCTACATTGATTTTAATTAAATGGGCTAAGTCTATATATTTTAATTTATAAGTGAGTTTAAAATATAATGGGCCTAATTCCTATTTAATTTTAATTTAAATGAGTTTAAGTCTATAAGTTGACTAATTATGAAAGGCTTTTGAGTTAGTGGGCCTAATTTTACATCTTTTAATTCTAAGATGAGTCTAAGTCTATAATTTATTGAAATGGTCTTAATTAATGGGCAATGTCTAATTAATTTTGATTTAACTGAAGTGGTCCTATGTCTAAATTAGGTAAGTGGGTCTAAATGCATTCCACCTTAAAATCTAATTTAATTATGGGCCTAAATTTATTTTAATTAATTAATTCTACAATTTTTAAATTATGGACCTATTTAATTAATTGGGCTAATTAACAAATTGGGCCTAAAGTATAATTAAGTTATTAAAAGTAAAAAACTAAACAACAAAAATGGGCTTCAAAACAAATAATAAAACTAATAAATAAAAGCCCAAAATAAATAACCAAAAAAAAGGCCGAATGCTCTATTTCACACTTGAACTTTACCTTTTTGACCCATGACACACCTCAACTTTCAACTTAACCAATAACACATTTAAACTTTTATTTTAGACCCATTTCACACCTATAACACACAAAAACAACAAGTGAAAAACACTTAATGTGATGTGGAAATTTAAAATACTAAACTAAAAAAAATGATGTGGCATTAAATTAGAATGCCATAGTTTATTAATTAAATATTAAAACGAAAAACTAAATTCTAACCCTAGCCTATCTCTTCTTACCTGCCCAACACCACCACCACTCAAGTTAATCTTCTCTTTCTACTCCTCCAATGACAGTGGCAGTGAAGCAAAGCCAAAGCAATGGATCCCTCATCCTCTAAAATTGAATCATATGTACAATCATCTAACAAATCAATTAAACTAGAGAGATTAGATGGATCTTGATACTTCCTATCATGCTTTCCACCATCTTCAACTACCTTTTTTTTTACTTAAAACCAAGCAATCATCATCATCATCCTCTTCATTCCTAAGAATAGATGGTGAAGATTGACCTCCAAACTATAATCTCTCATGCACCCTTTTGGATTCATCGCTCTTCTATAATTGAGTTTTTTCATCGATACCCTGATTCCTCTTATCGCCGACCATAGTTTTAGATGGCAGAGGCGAATCAAAATCAATAATATTAGCAAAATCATGTTCATTACCTAAAGTTGCTATCCCCTCAGTAAAATCAGTAACTATGTTTTTCTTGTTTCATTTTGCCCTTGATAGAAAAAATGTTTTGTGTGATTATGATTTCTATAATTGTTTCCCTCTTTTTGATTTTGCTTATAAGCAGATAATTCTTGTCACCAATATGCAGAAGAGTCTGATAATGGTGGTGGTAACAAGTCATTAGCTTTAGTGCCCGTAGCAAAGCTGGAGAGGATTCCATACTTTCTTGCCTTCAGTCTCTGAACAGTCAAGAGGCTCTGAATTACTTGTACCAAGATCCAGATCATTATTGACTCCTTTATAAGGATTGGAAATAGGAGCTGACTCCTGGGCGATAATGGGTTTTTTGTTGGTTAATATATTGTTTGATTGCAATAATTAAAGTGTGTCTTCAATCTTTTTTTTTTGTAACTCTTTTTCTCGTTTCAGATCACCTGCTACAAAAATGGCTCACCACAGGTATCTTGTCTTATCAAAATTTTCTATCCTTGATTTTAATTATTGGGAGGTGTCATTCGTGAGCTTGGAAAATGCTGATTCTTGGCTGCATAGCTGAGTGCTGGCAGACACAGTGTCGACATCAGAGATTATTGTATGGAACTATGAAGGTGTGGAGCAGGGCCATGTAATGCATGCCTATGTTGCAATTCCCCAATGAATCCACTTGTGGGACTCATATTTCTGATTGAATGAACTAGAGATTTATGGTTAATCAACTTCATAGACGATGTTGACAGTAGGATTAGTGGACTCTGTTCCAGCCCCATGGCAGACATTTGAGTAGGGTTGGATAGTTGATTTGTAATATTTAATACTAGTGTTGTAATAGAAGTAAAAGCAAAATTAGAAAGTGAGGGCAACCTTGAATACATATGCATGTGAATGGCTTCACCAGAGAGGTGTTTAAGGTGAAGGAACACATCTTTTATTGCTGCTACATCCTCAAACCTACCTTTCATGAGGATTTTGATCCAAAATAGGTTTTATTCATTTTCAAGAATTTTGTTCCCTGCATCATTACATGTCTTTTTCTTCCTCTCTACAACCTCTAATTTTTTGGCTGGTTTGTTTTCTTTTCTCAAATTAATGTCATAAACCATTTTCTTTTAATTTCAAAATTTGTTTGTGATTTACTTGAATTTTTCTTTTGTATGCCAGAAAATTTGGTTGGGAAAGGTTGCCTTCCTGGTAGCAAGGAACTTACTGTGAAGATCTTAAAGCAATCTGAAGATGTATTGAAGGAATTTATTTTAGAAATTGAGATAATTACTACCTTAAATCACAAAAATTGAAGATCTCTTTTTGGGTTTTGTTTTATATTTTTTTTACTCATACACATCATCAAGTTTTGAACAATTCATGTGTGTGAAGGAAAGTAGATGCACGCTCTTGTCCACTCTGGCAAAGAATGGGTTACATAGAATAAAAAGAATATTTTCAGGTGTTAAATTGGTCCAAAATTAAAATTTATATGCTCTATTGGTTAAAGATAAAATTAGGATGTGTCATGGTCAAAGTGGTAAAGTTCAGATGTGAAATAGAGCATTTGGCCAATAAAAAACCCTAATCTATTCTCCTAAATCTAATTGAATTTTAATTAAACAACTCTAATTATCTCTACAACCATTGATTTTAATCACTTAACCAAATAACCCTCATTTTACTAACCTATTAAACATAAAAAAAATAAAACACATAACACACACATGATTTCACTATCCCACTATTAGAGCTATTACAATGATCTACCAAATAAAAATAAAAATTAAATATAACCCAAAAATTAAAATAATACAGAAATAAAAATAAAATACAAAAAAATAAAATAAACTATGTAAATTAAAAGGCTAGTCTTGACTCTACGGATTTGGTTATGGATTTTCTCCATTGATGATATTCTTCCATAGTGTGTTTATCATGTAACTCCATCCATAATCATAAGCACAAACACAAAAAATAAAATAAATGAGGATTAGTAATTAAAAAATAAAATACAAATAAAAATTAAATAAAATCAAAATTAAATGAAATAAAAATAATAATAAAAATAAATAGACAAGAGTAGAAGAAGAGATGATTTGATGGATGCAGTATTGATTCCCCTCAGAAGATGATCACCCTTGATAGAGAAATCTATGACTTTTTGAGTTGTCTATGTGTTTTTAATTTTTATTTGATATGATTCACGACCAAGAACAAAAGAAAACAACGTGAAAGTAAAAAGAAAAGGAAATGCGTTTTGGCTCACGGCTAAAATCAGAAAGCTAGAGAAAAAGAATAAAAACCTAGGAGCCTCCTCCTTTGTAAAAAGAAAATCACTGATTTATAGACACATCACTGTAACCCTAAGTTGGGTACAGGATAATAAAAAATAATTTATTTTTAATCTTTATCTAATTTATAAATGTTTATAAATAAAATATTTACCAAATAAGAATCAAAAAATAAAATAAATAAAAAATATAAAAATTCACGTCACAAATTCGCGTGAACGAATTTGATTGAATGACCACTTTAGGCCAATTCACGTCTGAGTGAATTTGATTTAAATAATTACAAAATTGGGTCCTTTTTTTGACGCGTTTACATTAAAATGTTCAACCTTTTGTAAAAATTACACGCCTGCCCTTTACGTTTTCACGTGTGTCCTTTTTTATTATTTTTTTCATTTCTGCCCATTTTTGCTTAAAGCATCGGAGGTGCTCTACCAGAAGTGCCAAACTTCTGGGTAAATTTTTTTAATGTAAAATTGTCATTTTAGGATAGTTAATGGCTAAAATTTCTTTGCTCCTATCCTTCATCTTCCTTCTTAAACCAAAAATTCTGAAAAAATGTGAAAAGAAGAAAAAGATAACATAAAGGAGCTAGAGCTCAAGAGCTTTAACAATGGCGCCAAAGAGACAAGAGAAGAAGAGAAAGCAAAACTCAAATTCTTTCCTGGTCTTGTAAACTAAAGGTATCTTATTCCTCTTTCTTAATCACATAATTTTAATCCTGATCTTTAATCAATCTTTTTTTTTGTTCTTCAACTAACTAATTTGGTTGTTTCTCATTTTTATATTAACAAGTTACTCTGGGAACCACCTAGAATGAGCTAAAAACTCTTTTTATAGTCTAAACACATTGCATTAAGTTTATTTTTGTATCAATGCCCATTAGAGTTACATATATATCTAAAATGTGTGTTTATGGCAATTAATGCATTTAGTTAATTGTTTGTAGTAATAGCTATAACTAAAAGATGTAATCACATGTAATGATGTCTAGATTAGTTGTGTGAGATTGGTCTTGAATTAAAAATAAGACAATTTTTCTTTGTAATGGCTTAGTAATGGATAAATAACATAAGTTAGAGTGTGTTCTTTTATTTGATTATTTTTTAACCATGTATTCTTATCATACATTATTTTTACGATGAACGTCCTTTTGACTTATCAATCTTTTTTTAGGCGATAGACTGTGGCATCTTTTCTATAATATTTATTGCTTGTTTGTTATTGTTTCAAGGGGTCAAAGTTTTTATATACCTTTATTGTTTAGACTAACTAAATAAAAGGTAAGGGTTTTCAATGTTCAAATTTGAATATGGTTTGGCCTTTCCTAGAGAGCGCGGGATGGAGTTCATGTGAATGAGTGTTGATTTTTATCTCACATGCATCATAACACTTTAGCTATTGGGATTTATAGCTGCCCACTTCTGAATTTCGTATGAAATGGTATCAAAGCTTGACTCAAATAACATTTTATTAATTTTAATTCTACGTATCCCCTGTTTTTTTGTGCATCCTTTTTGTTTTTATTTCTTGTTGTTCTTCTCTTCATCTTAAAAAACTTATGTCCATCTTATTTTCTATTTTTGTGTTCTTGTTCTTGTGTCATTGATCTTGTGATTCTCAATTACACAGTTCTTGTTGATCATTGATTTAAAAAATATATACATTGCAAAAAAAAAAAAAAAACTAAATATTTGTTATCCTTGTATTCTTATGAAATTTTACATTCTTAAATATTTTATTTGAGTCTAGTTTATTTTGGTGTATTTTGTTATATAATGTTTTTCATCATATGGAGGGCAAATATTCAAAGATGAATCTTTTTGAAGAAACGAGGTATGATGTGAATCCAAGAAGTATTATGCCCAACATGTTCCATGATGTATTAAGAGCTTAAAAAAGCCTAATGACAAGGTTATAATTCAAGGAGCTTTAATAGGTCTAATTCAAGCCATTTGGAAGGCCCAAAAATATTAAAGCGCAATCCAAATCATTGGTGGACTAAAGGAGGCTCAAATAAGCACTAGTGGAGGAGGTTGAAGCAGCCTCACATGAAAAAGCAAAGGTAAGAAAATAAAGCCTCTACTCCGATTGCAGTAAAACCTGTGACCCCAACAATATATACTCTATGTATGATGCTTTAAATGCTTGATTAGGTTGGTTAGAACTTTTTTAATGTATTAATTTGGACCTTAGAACCACCTAAAATGAGCTAGAAACATTTTTTACAGCCTAAACACATTGTAATAAGTATCTTTTTGTATCAATGCCCATTAGAGTTACATATATATCTAAAATTTGTGTTAGTGGGAAATTAATACATTTAGTACATTGTTTGTAGTAATGGCTATAATTAAAAGTGTAATAACTTGTAATAGTGTCTAAGATTGTTGTGTGAGGTTGATCTTCAAGTCATTACAAAGAAGACCATTTCTTTTTCTTAATAGCTTAGAGATGGATGAATAACACACGATATAATATGTTCTTTTCTTTAGTTACTTGTTAACTATGTCTTCTTTTTACCTTGTATTTATGGTGAATGTCCTTTTGACTTATCAATTTCTTTTTCAGGCAATATATTATGGAGCCTATAGACTACGTGATTTAGCTTGCGTCCAAGTTTTTTATAACCATGACACTGTTTAAGTTCAGGACTCTAGGGGGCACACTACCATATCATAGAGACATGGCGTGTAGATGAGTAGTCGCCCCCAAGATAATAACTGGGACAAATTAAAAAAGAGTTAGCACCACACTAAGAGTATTTTGGGCACAAAATACCAACTTCTTTTAGTCTCATGTTTTTTCAGAATTAATTTATTAATTACTATCTTATTCTCTATTTACATGCAATTAATACCCTTGTTTTGTAATCAACTCCAACGCAACTAATCTCATGAAAAACATAAAAATACTACATTCATTCTAAGCAAAAAATTCCTAAATTAGTTTAATCTACATTGATTTTAATTAAATGAGCTAAGTTTACATATTTTAATTTATAAGTGAGTTTAAAAGCTAATGGGCCTAATTCCTATTTAATTTTAATTTAAATGAGTTTAAGTCTATAAGTTTACTAATTATGAAAGACTTTTGAGTTAGTGGGCCTAATTCTACATCTTTTCATTCTAAGCTGAGTCTAAGTCTATAATTTATTGAAATGGGCTTAATTAATGGGCAATGTCTAATTAATTTTAATTTAACTAAAGTGATCCTATGTCTAAATTAGCTAAGTGGACCTAAATGCATTCCAGCTTAAAATCTAATTTAATTATGGGCCTAAATTCAATTAAATTAGTTAATCCTAGATCTATCAAATTATGGACCTATTTAATTAATTGGGCTAATTAATAAAATGGGCCTAAAGTATAATTAAGTTATTAAAACTAAAAAAAAAAAACAAAAAATGGGCTTAAAAACAAATAATAAAACTAATAAATAAAAGCCCAAAATAAATAAAAATGAATAAAAAACCCTAATCTATTCTCCTAAATCTAATTGAATTTTAATTAAAAAACCCTAATTATCTCTACAACCATTGATTTTAATCACTTAACCAAATAACCCTAATCAGAAAGGTAAAGAAAAAGAATAAAAACCTAGGAGCATCCTATTTTGTGAAAAGAAAATCACCTATTTATAGACACATCACTGTAACTGTAAGTTGGGTACAAGATACTAAAAAATAATTTATTTTTAATCTTTATCTAATATATAAATATTTATTAAATAACAATAAAAAATAAAATAAATAAAAAATATGAAAATTCACGTCACAAATTTGCGTGAACGAATTTGATTGAATCATCACTTTGGGCCAATTCACATCTGATCGAATTTGATTAAAAAAATTACAAAATTAGGTCCTTTTTTGGTGTGTTCACATTAAAATGTCCAACCTTTTGCAAAAAATTACAGTCCTGCCCTTTACGTTTTCATGTGTGTCCTTTTTTATTATTTTTTCATTTCTGCCTATTTTTTCTTAAAGCACCGGAGATGCTGTACCAGAGGTGCCAAACTTCTGGGTAAAATTCTTTTGTGTTTTTTTTTTAATGTAAAATTGTCATTTTAGGATAGTTAATGGCTAAAATTCTTTGCTACTATCCTTCATCTTCCTTCTTAAACCAAAAATTCTAAAAAAATTCAAAAGAAGAAAAAGATAACATAAAGGAGCTAGAACTTAAGAGCTTTAACAATGGCGCCAAAGAAGCAAGAGAAGAAGAGAAACCAAAACTCAAATTCTTTCCTAGTCTTGTAAACTAAAGGTATCTTATTCCTTTTCTTGATTCACATAATTTTAATCTTGATCTTTAATCAATCTTTTTTTTTTAGTTCTTTAACTACCTGATTTGGTTGTTTTTCATTTTTGTTTGATTAATTATATCTGCATGGTTCATTTCTTGATTAATAACTTTTGTAATGATAGTTTATTAGTTATTTTTTTTATTTTTTAGGGAAAACTAAAATACAAAAACCAATTAAGATGAAATATTTATCTGTTTCACATAAAATCATTGTAGGTTTATTCTTCATGAAAATGTTAATTTTTGATAAATCTTTTTAGCTGATATATTTTTTGATCCTTAAATTAAAGTTATTAGTAATTGGTGTAGTTGTTTCATTGAATTCTTGAGGTACTTTTGCTCCTTGTGATATTTGACCCTATCTCTGAATTGCTTGAGTTAGAGAAAAGAAGAAAAAGAAGATGAAGATATTGGTTAGGTAAGTGTGCACAGAGATAGAACTATGAGAACAAGAGCTAGGCAGAAGGAGAGTTCATGTAATGGATCTCACCATTTTATAGATAGAGCTTTTGGTTTGTTTTATTTTGATGATTACAATAGAGTATCTATGTTCTTGCTTATAGATTTTGCAAGCTTGCTATGGCCATACAAATTTTGTAGAGGTTCTTGTATCATTCTTCATACAACTCCATTCAAACGGTATCAATTGCTTAGATTTTCTGGGAATGAGGAGGTTACAAATTTTGAAAGGTATATTGATGATGTTATTGTTGGGATTGCTACTATACTATATTTCCCACTTGACACTGTGAAAATTTTAAATTTTTTTTCCCTTTTATATCTTTATTTAGTCTGGACTTGCTCTGTCATGTAATTTTATATGCAATCAGTTTATTTGAAAAATAAGTGTATTTCCATGTGAAAATATTGAAAAATATACATGGTCCAAGTTGAAGAAAGAAGAAAGATTTTCAAATTTTGAATTCCTGGTCTAGGTGAGAAGCCTCTATAATCATGTAGTTTCTTCAACAAGATATTGATTAACACCTGTTTATTTTGTACCCTTTTGAATTCTTGACCATATCGCACACATTTGTTTAGTCTTTATAACTTGATTGTAAGGGTATTGAATTAATGTGAAAATATCAAATATAATGCTTGTTGAAATTGATAATTTTTATTTTGTAGTAAAAAAAGATATCTAACTAAGTTGAGATCAAATATATATGGTTGCAACTTCACATTCTAGTTATCTTTGCAAATTTCTACCTTGAAGTATGACTGACTTTGATGTATTATTTTGGTACAGTGGCAGCACTGATATGCTTAGCTGAATATAAGCTCTGGTGTGATACTACATGTAATAATCCTCAGCTCGAAACATTCTATTTGGATTTCTAGATTAGCTAGTTTTCGGGTGAAAAATTCTTGCTATTTCCTTTTGTAGAACTTTTGAGTTGTAATGATGTTATGAAAATTAAGTCATTGGCAATATGTTGCTTCTTAAATGGAAATGATAAATTCATGGTATAATTGAGATGAGATACTATTTTGAGTCTTAGATATAAATAATATTTAGAAAATATACTTTTGGTTAGAAGAAAACATTTGAGTCATTGGCAATTTGTTTCTTCTCAAATGGAAGTGATAAATTCATGGTATAATTGAGATGAGATACTGTTTTAAGTCTCATATACAAATAATCTTTAGAAAATATACTTTTGGTTGGAAGAAAATATTTGAATAACATTTTGATAATATACTAGTTTTAGTATCAGATACTATATTGATGAGTTTAAGATGCTGTCTTTAAATTTTTAAATACTATTTTGAGTTTCAGATACTATTTTGAGTTTCAAATACTTATAATATTTGGATAATATATTGTTTTGAGCGTAGCATATACGAATAATATTCAAAAAAATATGTTGTCTTTAATTATCATTCTTTATTACTTCTTAAACTTGTTGCGTAACAAAAATTTTAATTAATAAATTTTGTTATTTTTTTAACACAATTGGAAAATATAGACTCAACTTTTAATTATTTAACACAAAAATACTCCCTTTTTCTATTAATTTAGACATCTTTAACTTGTAAATCAAAAAGCCTTCTTTGATGGGAAATGTAAATTAAAAAAAAAAAATACTCCCTTCTTCTATTAAGGAAAATGGTACATGTTGCGAGTAGCGACATGTATAGTCTTGTCGCTACTCGCGATATGTACCATTTTACCCCTGTTTTTGTTTTTTTATATAAATTACATAAAAAATAAATTTTAAACAAAAAATTATTTACAAACTAGACGTGTTTAAATCATAGTATGACGAGTTCACCCAGCTTATTTTATACTTTAAATTCCATCATTTTAAATAATTTTTAAAATAAAATAAAATTTTCAAAAAACAAAAATTTCAAAAAAATAAATTTTAATTAAAAAATTATTTACATGCTATAGGTGTTTAAATCATGGCACGAGGTTCACCCAATTATTTTTAGGTTTTAGATTCTCTCATTTTAATTAATTGTTAAAGAAATTTGAATTTCTGATACTATTTTAAGTTTTAGATGCTTACAATATTCTGAAAATATATGAATAATATACAAATACTTGCATAATATAAGAATAATATTCGTATTATATACTATAATATAGTTGTCGTTATATTTTTAAATTTTTTGTGGTAGTATACTTATATTTTTGTAAATATGAAATAAAAATATATAATTCTTCAAAAAATCCTAAAGAGACAGACGATATGGGACTAAACATAAATAATATTTTTTATTTTGATGTTATTGAAATGTATTAAAAATCAATAATGTACCAAAATCATCCTTATGATATACTGTTATATATTTACTAAAAATATATCAGATTTGTTTTTGCTTGGACCAACAATTAGACTCCTTGAATTTTGCTTGGACAAAGTGTTGACTTTCAAATACTGTTTTGAGTTTCAGATTCAAATAATATTAAGAAAATATACTTTTGGTTGGAGAAATTTTTTGAAATAATATTCAAATAATATATATTTTTTGAGTTTTATATACTGTTTGAGTTTCAAATACTGTTTTAAGTTTCAGATACAAATAATATTTAGAATGTATACGAATACATTAAGTAAATATATTATTTTTAAGTATTATTTTCATTATTTTTTAAGCTTGTTGTGTAAAAAAAAATTGGTAAAATTTTAATTAATTTAATTTTTTATTCACTTAAATTTTTTAAAAAATAAAATTATAAACTACATAATAAAAAAAATAGTATTAAATACAACAACAAAATATTTAATACAAGTTGCAATTAGTACAAAAATAAGAAAATAATAAAAGATAGTTGACTAGTTTATTTGTTTTGTTTTTGCTGGAGAATGAGAAGAAAAGTAGAAGGCTAGGCACTTTCTACTTTTAATTATATAGAAGTAGAAAAGGAGAAGCCAAAAATAAAAACAAACATAATTTTTTTTTGCTATTATTACAAGTGGCATATAGAGTCCATGCAACATGTGACCCACAGTAACAAATGGCTACCATGCATTTTCAACCTTAAAAAAAATAAAAGACATATTTCACATTTGTCGTCTACTTGAGTAATTCGTCGCCTATTTTACATTTGTTGTTATATTTGCAATTTTGTTTTTTTGTTTCTCTATTTCCATGAACCATGATGACACAAAAAAAAAAGCAATCTTTGATTACCAAAATCAAATATTTGAGTAATCACAATATTTTAAATATAAAAAAAATATATATAGCCAAGAGCTATTTTTCTACCTTAAAAGAAGTGGATAATGTTAAATGAAACGCTAAACAAAAAACCATAAAACAATATGTAGACACAATTAAGCTGAAGAATGGCAGTTCAAAAGGAGCAAGTGCGGGTGGTGTGGCTCCATGGAGACAATGATAGCCTGCCAAGTTTTAAGCTTCTCACTAGAAAGCTCAGGTTTTCCGATGAAAAAAATTATGTAGAAGGAGTAAAATCAAGAGGCTTCGATTTGAGGTTAACTCCTCATTATCAATTATAAAATGCTTACCAAAATCTAAAAATTTGATTTGGGGTGAAGATCGATTTGTGATTACCGAAATCAAAAACAAAAGAAATTAAAAAAATTGATCGATCTTTGTGCAACAAAGGAGGACCAAATGCCGATAAGCAAAAGGAGATGGTAAAGTTCAAGACAATGATGAAGAAAGGAAATCGAGGAAGAAGAAGGAAGAAAGGAAACCAAACAAACCAGCTGGAGAAGAAGAAGAAGATGCTAAAAAAACAGGAAGAAGAAGACGCAAAATGGAAGAAAAAAAGGGACACGTGTGTAATTTTTTACAAAGATAGGACACATGTGTAATTTATTATAAAGAAGGGACATTTGATGTTGATGCCTCTCATTTTTTGGACATTTTTGTAAGAACCCCTAAATTGTATAGCCATTGGCCACTTTAGGCCTTTGGCCCATTCATGGCCATTTGGTCACACTTTCTTTTTTTAATTTTTATATATTTTTTAAAAATTTATTTTATATATATATATTTTTTATGTTCCTAAAACAAATTAAATAAAATTTAGAAATAGGTCCTAAACAATTTACAAGTTTGTTCAAAATGAATAAATCAGATCCAATAAATCTAATTTCATAGTTAATTTTCATAATTGGGTCTTTTATCGCATCCAAACTCAAATCATCTTGAAATTGGGTGCCTACAATTGCCCCCTTTGTCGCGATTTGCTTGACAAATTGTGACAAAGCTAATAAGCACTCAATTTCAGATTTAAAAGTGTAAGGATACAAACCTTGATGTAGATTGCAAACTCTGGATAGATGATATATGATGCCTTAGCTATTATGCAGTGTCGAGTGAGGTGTGCAGTGTCAACCAGAATGTGCTATGCAACCGATATGTGGCGTTAGGCAAAATGTACTATATAACCAACATGGAATTAGACAAGATATGATATATAGCCTATGTGTTTCATCAAGCAAAATGTACTTTATGACCAATACCTGATGTTAGGAAAAATGTGTCGTGTAACCTATGTGTGGCAATAAGCAAAATGTGTTGTATGACTAATATGCGGTGTTAGACAAAATATGTCATTTGGTAAAATGTGCCGCATTAAGCAAAATGAGTTGTATAGCAAATATGTGGTTAGGCAAAATATGTCATGTTTAAGTAAAATATGCTATATGACTAATATGTGGAGTTAGGAAAAATGTGCCATTTAGGGAAAATGTGCTGCATTAAGCAAAATGTGTTGATTAATTGCTGATTGTGTTATATAGTTGCTATACAGTATAGATCAAAAAATATTATGTGGAGTTGTTATGTAGTGTTTAATGAAATGTTCTATAGCTATCGTGTAGCACCAAGCAAAAAGTGTTGTGTAGAGTTATTATTAAGCAAAATGTGATGAATGTGCTATATGTTTGTGCCATATAGCTTATATGAGGGAAATATCGTAGAGCCGCTTGTTGGCTTAAGTAAATGCATGTTGCAATTCTGGGGAACATACATTATGAGTGCAATTTCGGGATTCATGCAAGAGTGATCATGACGCACGTTGGGGTTCATGCAAGGATGACCCTAAAATGCCTAAGAATGAGACATGCGCATGATAGTGATATGTAATACATTTTGCAAGCATTTAGGCACATAAAAATGTAGATTTGACTATGTTTCTCCTTGATGGTGCTGGTGTTGACTCAATATATGGGATGTATCTTTTATGGATTTTCCATTCCTAAAGACTTGTTGAAGTTAGTTTCAATAATGGTTGTACAAAAAGTATATTATAATTTTGAAAATTCACGAGGAAATTCATCATTTTATCACGAGGTAGCATGCATACAATGAATCTTAATAATTTTGATTTTTATGACTATCATTTATTTGCAATTTGCAAAGTTAGAGGTATTGTTAACCATCATATACCAAGAGCATATTATCTTACCAAGTGAAGAGCTAACTTCCACACCTAAATTCAGGGTGAATCCACTAAATAAAACTTATGAAAATTGAGCATAAATGGATTAAATTTTGACTATCAAAACTGCCTTTAAATAATTAATGTGCTTTACTGCCTTATCCAAGTATTCCCCTACCTTTCTCATATTACTCAGCATGGATACCGTTGGAAAGGTCCTTTGGATACTCATACTCTTTTTAGAGCATTAGCGTAAATAGAACAACTTTTAACGAGGTCCTTTTTTAGTATTCCCTTGCCTTTCTCAAATTACTTAACGTGGATACCGCCAGAGGATTCACGTTGATCCTTTTACTCATTTTTAAGCATTAGAGTAGATTAGAAGTACCTTTTAGCATATGCTCTTATTTCAGTTCTCATTTTAGTATTCCCCTGCCTTTCTTGTATTTTTTAATGTGGATATTGTCAAGGGATTTTGTACTCATACTCACTTTGAGCATTGGAGTAGATTAGATGCACATTTATTATTCGAAAGGCTAAATTGATACTCTAAAATCCAAGTAATTTATGTTTTAGGTCCATAAATTTTATTTTCTATGTATTCTTCCCTTGTTCAAGTGCAAAGCGAGCATTAGATTAATTAGAGTTTAGAAACTCTCAGCACATAACTATTAACTGAATATATGAATTCTATGAGGCTAATAAAAGTGAGCCATTAATATCAAAGTTCATGAGATAGGCTTTCGCACGTGATCTCATGAAGTGGATGAATTTACTTTTAATTTATGAATTTTCTTATTGAGGTTGTGCTTTTTTATAGAATCTAAAGAGATAATGTTGTGATACTTCCCTTGAGTATTTGTCAAGGTGTTTGCCACACAGGGTGATATTCCAATGAGCGATTGACATTTGCTATCTTACTTGTTCTTATTGTTGTGTTGGTTCTTTTCTCTTCTTCATTTTCTTTTATTTTCCTTACACAAAATACTGCAAGTTAGTTGGGTCAATTTGCAGGAAAAGAAAGTTTGTTAGAATGCAACATTGTTCTTTTGTACTCTTCTCTTTTGATTGTGGTGATGATGTCTCTAATCATAAGGGTTATGATACTCCATCATTGAGGTCGTAGCCTAAGGCTGAATTTGTCTTTCTATCATTTCCATTGATGCTATGGCAAAGGGGCCTCAATTCTCTTCCCTACATCCCTTGCAGAAAAATAAAAAAGAAGTTAGAGATCTTATTTCATTGTCAGAGGAGTTTCAAATTGCATACATTTCAAGTTTTGAGTGCATTCGTCCCTTTTGGGGCTGATTCGTGTATTGCTAGTATATTGGACCTTCTCATTGTCGCATTCGATACCCTATACAATCTTTATGTTATAGAGTTCCGCTTTGATTGGTCAAGAGTTGAGAGAGGCTCTTTAAGGATTTGATGCTTCATCTTTACTTGAGCGTTATTGTAGCTATCAGAGGTATGTTTAGGAGTATCTCTTGTAGTAAATTCCTATTATACTTTCTTCGTTCCTCCTTACATTATTGATTGTCTTTTACTTTTATAGTTTATGGGAGTAGATTTTCCTCCTCCTAAGGCTTCAGGTGATATTTATTGGATCAGTTCATGATTCATCAGGCTCATGCAGTTTAGATTCTTGTCGAGCATTAGTTTCTTCTTGGTGCTATTGTTCCTCATACTTTCACTCCTTCAGATGCTTCAGATGTTAGTATTCTAACTATTTTCCTGCACTTTTAAAACACTAATTTTGAATGCTAGTATCCAAGTATTTGTACAAGCTTACCTTATCTCAAAGATCTTTTACCATGGAAAGCAAGTATTTCACAACAGATGTATGCAAGTGCATGTTTGATATACATGATCCTAATAGGTCTTTTGTTTGGAGCAGAGTTATGCCCATAACTTAGAGCATAAGAATAAGGTGCTTTGTCAGCAGCTTGCATATTTGAGCATTGGATGTTTCGATGTTGATACTTTAGGTGCTAAAGCTTTTTATGTGGCTCCTCAGATATATGACCGGCTAGCGGGTGGAGTCCATAACCTAACACTAGAGCTCATGATTGACTGATGCACTATTAAACTTTTCTTTTGCTTTGCTTTGTTATATGAGTATGCTTGTAATTTATTTCTTTCTGCCTCAAGAACTTTTGTACTAACTTTTATGTTTCAATGTTTCATCTTCAGTCTTTGAATGCAGATTTACTATTTTACCCCCAATCTATTTGCCATTTTGCTCGTAGAGTTACAATTTGCCCTTGGTTTCTGATAGTTTCTCTTTATTGAGATGGTGATAGGACACTAGGATCATCAGTATTCTTGAAGAATAGAGCTAATCTCATGCTTGTCATTCTGGTAGTCTTTTTTTCTTCAAGTGTGCAACCAAAATCATTTTTTCTTTTTCATACCTTTATTTTTGCCTAAGCTACCCTTAGGTTTTCAGCTTAGTAGGCTTGCCCTAACTTTTTCCCAAGCCGCCCTTATATGTTTTTAACTTAACAGGCTGAATTTTTTTTTTTTACTTTTGTCTCTTTTTCTTCTTTTTTTAAGATTTGACTGTGGAAGAAGGTCAATCGCTAATTGCTAATTTTTATCCTTTGACTTACCAACCCCATCAGCTGCAATCCCGCACCTTGAAGATGTAAAGGACTAGGTGAACTAATAAAAGGGAATCTTGTTACTAAAATCAAGTAGACTTGCCCCTGGTGGAGGTTGGAGTATGTAACCATTGATTCATATAATCATTGTATGCCATTACCAAGTTATGTGCTTCAACCTTCATTTCTCCTTCATATTTCTATCATCAGTATGGTCGTCTCTAGTTCATATTACTGTCATTATTAATTTGGAGGCTTTCCTTTGAGGTAAGATTTCTAGAAAAATTGAAGGATCTACAGCTTCGAAGGACTCTTGAGTAGAACATGAGGCTTGTTATTGATGCCGTAATTGATGATAGTCGTAAGGCATGAGTTGCAATGCAAGTTATTGAGGGTAACAAAAAGAGACAATGCAACTAGAATAGTGATCTCATAGCTTTGATTTTTTTAGCTTTCATTATTTTTATTTTTCTATTCAGATACTTATGTAATATGATAAAGATGAATATGCAAAGTTTGAATAAAAATCTCAAATTCAACTTTATTCATTCATTGGGGCAAAAATGAGTACATTCATTACATCACATGATACAACTCATGTTATCAGCTAGTCCTTTTAGATTTTCTAACTAAATATTTTTTTCTTAATTTTTGCTTGACTGGCCCTTGTGGATTTTCTAATCAACATGATCCTCTTTTTTTTTTTTCTCTTAATTTTTTCTCTCTTAAGAAGTTATATCATGTGATATAGGAATGTTCTTTGAATTTTCATTTATGCCCGTACTGAATGAATATAATTGAATTGAACTTATGTCAAACATGCAGATACAATCAATATCATAATGCACAGTACCATCGGGATGCACATTATATAAATAAGCAAAATCAGAATTTATATCATCGATTATTAAAAAATAAAGTTCTTAGAATATTGAAATGTTATTCAAAGAAAAAAGTATCAAGATTATTTTTAATTTTGGATGCTATAGATGCTAAGTCTCATGGTGGCTCTCCTTCAATTGGTAGACATAGTAGCTATTCTTGTATTTTCTTAGTGACTTCCTCAATAACCTCCTTCTTAGTCCCTCTTTGTAGATAACTAGGAGCTACGAGCTTTTTAATCTTATTTGCATCCACAGGGGCATCAGGAGATTTCTCAATGGGCTTCACACTTAGATCTTTGAAGGCATTTAGCACTTCCTCTTTGCTAATTCCTGAGTTGATCATCATTATATCTGAAGGAGGTATATTGTGGTCTACAAATGAATTTTTTTGATGTTTGGATTTGGGTTTTATTTTTTTTGGGTCTATGATTCTTCTAAGGTCTTGAATTTTAGTTTTGAGGCGAATGCAATTGTCTGTGGAATGTCTAAGGGCTTGGTGGAAGTTGTAGTAGCTACTTGGGTTATATCCTGGGCTTTTTGGGCTTAGTGGCTTTACATTAATTAAAGGTCAAAGTAAACCCTTTTGCACTAAGCGCTCTAGGGCTTTTGATAAAGGTTGGTTAAAGTTTGAGAATCTCCTCATATGCCATACTGCATGAACCTTTGAAACTCAACTAGTGTTTCCATGTTGCGTGCCCCTAGTTTGGTAATTTTTCCCTCATGCACTTCTCGTGTTCTTCTTTTCATTCTCAATCTCTTCTGCTTGTAAACAATCATCATATAGGTCTACAAAATTCTTAGAGTTAATCACCTGTAATATTTCAACCGGATTAGGTGATATATTCCTAGCAATCATCCTCATGTGATCCTTCTTAGCTAGCTCATTCTTCATTAGCCCTGCTTTGTTCATGAACCTGGTTTAAAAGTCTGAGAATGATTCATTCAACTTTTGTTTAGTCAGTTCCAAGTCTCTAATGGATACCTCCAACTTGGTATTATACTCATACTACTTCAGGAAAGCTGTGCACAATTCTTTCCAATAAGCCTGAATGGACTTCCCTAGCCCATGGTACCAATTCACGGCTATGCCTTTCAAAGACTGCAGAAATAGTCTAGTGACCATTAATAAAAGAGCTTCAGTGGTACTTATGGCAGTTGAGTACTGGTTGAGATGTATTCTCATATCTCTTGTACCATTAAATATCTTGAACTTATCTGGTAATGTGTTCCTTTCAATGAATATTATGTCATTAAAATCAAATGTATAACCCATACCTTGTCCTCTAATTAGCTATTCTATTTTGGATATTTTTTGGGTCAGTGCTTGTATTTGCTTAGACTCTAGTTCTTGAGCTAGTTCAAATGATTCTTTTTTTTCTTTCTACACCATGTAATCTTCAATATCATTAAATTTCATCTCCACAGTGGGGAGAGTTCTAGCAACATTTAAGGGTTGACCTTCAACATTACCATTATCAATAGAAACGATAGTAGGTATGATAATAGCAGTAGTGGGTGGAATGGCAGCAATAGTAGGTGTTGTTTCCACTACAAGGGGTGGTGCTAGCCCAGCCAAAGCTTGTCTCAGTTTGTCTTGCATCATAGCCATCATATCATCCATTAGTGCACTCTTGACATCTTCTAAGGTCCACTTTCTTCCTATTGTTCCATCTTTTTAATTGTATAACTGGTTAGAGTTCATGGTACCTTTAGATAGAGCAGATTAATGGGGCTCTTATCTAAACTATGAAGGATCTCTTTAGCTTTAGAAACTGGATTGGATGTGATTCTCTTCAGTCTGCCACCTCTTCGTCCCCAAACATAGGAAGACCTGGAGGAATCTATAATGGCTAAAAAAAATAAGGTTTTAATATGATTCATGAGATGCATGTATACATAAATGCATGATGCATGTGCTATACAGAGTCAAGTAACAAAGTTAAACATATACAACATACATCATTCCAACCATATTTCTCCTACACACGATTCAAAGGCGAGTCTCTTTTCCTCGGATTTTTGGTCTTGGCCTCAACATCAATAGGGGATATCAAGCACCAATGCACATGCCAAATCTAACAAAGTAATAAAAGCATGGAAATAGCATTTATAGGTATAAAAACAAAGTCCAACCTTTATTAGTCTATATGGGCTTCTAAAGTATGGGCTTGGGCTCTTATAGATAGAAATACCTTATGGAAACATACACAAACAATTTGGGTAATCCTAGGGGAAGTTACTATGCCACTATATAAGCTCAATCTAGTAAAAAGGTTAAGGTTCCCAAATGTGTGACATTTATACATTTGATTTTAGGGGCATTTTAATTGGTTTTATGCTATTTTATCATAGTTTTATTTAATCATTATCAATTTCACTTACATTTAGTAGAACTTCATTGAATTGCATCGCAAAGTTAAATTTGCATATTTTGAGTCTATTTCTTTGATAATTAAATACATGTTACTGTCTAATAAAGTGTATGCTTGTAGTTTGAGGAGTTGAGCCTTTGCACGACCATGTCACTGACCGTGTTTACTTGAAAGCTCTCCATATGGTCCTGTACACGGGCAATCTTCAGCCTGTGTGTCTATTAAATTTAGCACCATCTCGTACATGGACCGTGCCAACAACCGTGCTCTCTCTTGGATGATATTAAAGGATGCACATGTTCCAATGCATGGCCATGCGAGAGGCCATACATCTAAGATAAATAACACACCTATGAACACGGGCCATGTTCATGGCCATGCACTATTCTGGAAGAATTAGAACCTCGATCAAAGAATTTGCACATTTTTTACTCCTTGATTGGTCTTACCGAAGTATGCTCTATGTTGCTCTTCAATCTGCAAGTTATGTGAAACATCCACCTTGTTAAGAAGCGAGAGGGCCGCTATGTTCTGCTAAGTGCCCAACCTCCTGCACCTGTTGCTCTTATTGATGCTCCTATAAAGGAGCACGATGCTCCCCCTGCCCAGCTCTAGTCACTACGACTACTACTGCCTCATGAACTTCCTCTTCTACTGCTGCTCCACTTAACTTAGAGCTTACCATTTATGAGATGCAGTATACTCAATGCTTCCACACTACCACCTTCACATAGCTCTACAATGGATTTCAGCAACTTTGCCAGGCCTAAGGCATTCACCTGCCTCCTCAACTATGATTTGAAGATGTTAACAGTACTGAGGAGGATGTGAATACCTTAAATGATGCCTCATTGGATGACACCTCTATTGAAGGCGCCAATACTACTTTGGATGAGGAGGATGAACATGCTCATGATGACTAGATATATCATTTCTGTTGCCTTTTATCTCTTTTTACGATTTTAGTACTGTTATTTTATTTCTTTCATTTTCTTCTATTAGTCTTTAATTTTTATGTACTGCAACTACTGTTTATTTGTCATGTACTTGTTATGTTTATTTCTTGTTTCCTAGTTCTTTATTTTTTGCTCATCTTTCTTATTTTCAGCTCATCATGTGCTCTACTATGTACTTAAGGATTAAGAGTGATTTAATTTATGTGGTTAATCTTTTTATACTAAGTCTCTTAAGGTCCCATGGCAATTTCTTAAAGATTGGTCTCATTGTCTCCATCGAGTTTCTTTGATGTGCTTTTAGGCTTCTTATATTTTTTGTGAAGGAAATTCAGCTGCTGATAGATTGGCTCATGAAGGCATTGGCTCATGAAGGCACTCTTCTTGATGAGGAGAGATGGTGGCAGATTGCTTCGAATTATTGTAATGTTTCTTATCTCATAGGCTTGGCCATGAATAGTACAAATTTTGCTAGTCTTCTAACTGGATGTTTTGTTTGTTACTTTTTAATTTATTGTTAACAATATTTTTCTGAGGTTTCTTGTGATGTTTGGTGCTAAGAGGGTGTTAGCCTAACTAAGATGCTCTAGTGCACCTCTGAAGTTTCCTCCGAAGTCTTATTAAAAAAAAGTCCTTAATGTGTGCAAAAATAAAATTTTAGGGTTTAATACAACATAATTGAAGTTCAAGAGTTTAATGCAATAAAACTTAAAAGTTTAAGGGGTTAAAAATGTATTTTGCCTTCTAAGTATTACAGTTAATCATGTTATAAAATTGGGCACTATAGGAGACTTGTCTATGAAAGAAGGTCATATCCTCTATTAAATCTCTTATTTCAAGGGCTCTAATGATGTCAATCCCACATTAGTTAGGAGGCAACGGACTTGTGCTTACAAATCCAGAAGTTTTATACAGATATGTTTAAAAGTTTTAATATTATAGATGATAAATTATTTATGGATGATAAATTGTTAAAAAATTTTCTCAAAAATTTTACTAAATTATATCTAAAATTTTAAAATATAAAAATAAGTTACATTTATTTTGATATAAAACAAAAACATTATATTTTAATATAATAGTCTTTGTATATAATTAATTAATTTATTTCAAATTTTTGTGACATAATTTCTGCCCAATAGATTTTTTTTCATATAGATAAAAATACATAGTATTTATTATTTAAGAAAATATGTATAGTCAGCAATTTTGGTGAGAATATTTACCAATAGATATCCTCCTATCAAAATATTATTACTCAATTCGCACGTATCTAAGTTGTTTGTTATGAAGAAAATATGTGTAGTTATTAGTTCAACTACCCATGTGATTTCAGTGTACATGTTTCATAATCTTCTATTAATGCTTAATTTGTAAATTTTAAATTAGATTGATAATTTATGGTTAAGGACTTCTAAAATTTTAATGAACTTAATGCCTACTTACTTTTGAATAACTGAATCTTGTGAGTTGATAGTTCATAAAAGTGCTTGTAAGTGATACTCAAATGTTGACTCTTAATCAACCCTTGAAACTAGCACTTGCATGATACTAAGTCAAATAAATAAATAAATAAATCTCTCTTTTCCAGAACAAGTGCTTAGATCTTGATCTTTTTATGCTCTGAAAATGCTTTACTTGAGTATGAATATCCAAAGGACTCACTTGACAGTGTCCACACTTAGTAATATGGGAGCGACGAGGGATTATTGAAAATTAAAAGAAAAGATTAGAGAGATTAAAGTGAAATGGAGTGTAAAATGCACTCGCTAGAAAAATAAAATAGAAAATATTGCTATCTTTTATATGATGGAAATAGTATCACTTGCTTTCATTTTTTTGGTTATCAACTTATATGTTTTCGAAAATTCAACGGTTAAGTTCGCTCTTTACTTGGTAAAACTTACATCTTTGACCTTGAGTTATCAATTTAATTTTGATTTACAAGTCTTGTATTAACTCAAGATTGTGGCAGATGAACATTTTAAAGTTTGTCAATGTACTAGGTTCATTGCATTGATAAGTGTTCTTGTGAATTTTGCTTGAGGACAAATAAAGGTTTAGTGTGGGGGGGTTTGATGTGTGACATTTATGCATTTAATTTTAGAGACATTTTAATTATTTATGCTATTTTTATTATAGTTTTATTTAATCATTGTTAATTTCACTTACATTTAGTAGAGCTTTATAGAATTGCATCATAAAGTTAAATTTGCATATTTTGAGTCTATTTTTTTATTAATTAAATACATCTTATTGTCTAATTAAGTGTATGCTTGCAGTTTGAGGAGTTGAGCCTTTGCATAACCTTGTTGCCAAACTGTTTACTTAGAAGCTCTCTCCCTGGTCCTGTACACGGGCATTCTTTAGCCCGTATGTCTACAAAATTTAGCACCATCATGTACATAGATCGTGCCAACAACTGTGCTCTCTCCTGGATGATATTGAAGGATGCACACATTCCAATGCACAACCATATGAGAGGTCGTGCATCCAAGATTGCCCAGTACACTTATGAACACCGGTCGTGTTCATGGCTATGCACTCTTCTGGAAGAATTAGAACCTCGATCAAAGAATAAGCACATTTCAATACACGTCTATGCACTAGGTCATGCATTAAAGGGATGACCATACACCTGTGAGCATGGTCATGCTCTAGCCTGTGCGATCAACATGCCTCTTCAACACGGTCATACTCGCCCCTGTGCTCACATCGTGAACCTCCACACGACTCAGTGGCACGACCATGTGGTAGGCCATGCCAACATAGAAAAATTTACTATTTCATTTTGAATTATAAATTTGGAAGTTTTATGGAAAAGATTGATTATAAAAGAGGAAGATACCGAGCATAGGGCATCATTCAATCATTCATTCATTATTAAGAGTTTTCTTGAGCAAGAGAAGAGAAGGGAGAATTATTCTAGACCAAGTTCAACAAGAATTATTCTCATGCTTAGATTATCTTTAGTTTTGAAACTTCCATCACGTGTAACTAATTTACTTAGAATTTGGATTCACGTAGCTAAACTACTGCTCATTTGGATTTTTCTTTTAATTCGATAAGTTAATATTTAGTCAATTTTACAAGTTGTTTTATTTGTTCTTGTATTTAAGTTTAGTCCTTATTGAATGCATGTTTGTGAATAGATTAGAGTCAACAAAAGTTACATAATCTATTAGCTTATAAACCTATAAAACTCGGGATCCTCGATCACAAAAGTGGACACGTCCTTTAGGGTGTATTAAATTACTAAAGAACGTAATGAGCCTTAGTTAATCAATGTGACTATGAAAATAGGTTATAATTGACTTTAGTTTGCTTAAATAAACTTGAAAGAGACTTTAGGTCATTTAAGTAATTAACCCTTGATTGTATGGACAAATTGAATTATGATTTAATCTTATAATTCAAGTAATGGCTAGTGAAGCGAATCCGGACTCTAGCTTTCGATTATTGAATTTTTAAAAAGAATATTTTAGATTTAGATCCTATCTTTGCTAGTAATTTATTATTTTGTTTCAAATTAATTTTTTTTGTTAGCTTGTGGAAATAAATTATAGCTAGTACTTGGTATCAATCTCCTCATGGAAACGATAGTCGATACTTGAACTTTACTACTTGTTGTAAACCATGCACTTGTAGAAATTGCCTAACAAGTTTTTGGCATTATTGCCAGGGTGTTCGACAATACTAATATTAACACCTTTTTTATTTATGCTAGACTAATATTTTATTTTTTTATTTTATTTAATTCATTTTACTTTTTCTTTTCAGGTACTTGACATTTGTTTATGCGAACAAGATCATAACATCCTAAGTTAGAAAAAGTAAAACCTTGAAATTGAAAAGTCTTGCAAAAAGGACTGGACAGAGAAAAGAGAAAAAGACATAACAATGGCCAATCAGGCGGCACAAAGTGGAGTACTAAGCCTTACAGGAAGCCAAAACTGCATTGTGAAGCCAACCATCAAAGCTAATAAACTTGCATATATCCAAATGGTTTCATAATATCAACTTGTTGGAGAACTACCATTAAAGGATCCAAATGCACATCTAGCATCTTTCCTTGACATATGTGACTCATTCAAAATGAATGGAATAAGTTTGGATGCTATCCACCTCAGACTATTCCCATTTTCATTGAGAGATAAGGCGAAATTATGGCTAAGTTATTTAGCATTAAATTCTATCACTTCATGGGATGCACTTTCCAAGGCATTTTTAACCAAGTATTACCCGCTTGGAAAAACCATAAAATATTGCCAGGACCTTGCTAGATTCAAGAAACAACCTGAAGAGTCTCTCTATGAAGCTTAGGAGAGATTTAAAGACTTGCAATGACATTATCCTCATCATGGTATTCCTAGTTTGTTATTAATGCAAACTTTCTACCAAGGACTATCTAAATCTTTACAAATCACCATTGATGCTACTGCATAAGGCTCTTTTATGACCAAAACTCCTAATTATGCCTATACACTCTTAGAGAAGGTGGTGTCAAATAATTATCAGTGGTATGGGAGAGAAATCAACCTAGGAAAGCTGCTAGATTGTATAAAGTTGACAACTTGAGCTTAGTGAATGCTAAATTGGACTCTCTCACAAAGAAGTTAGCAAAGCTTAATTTCACAGGATTCTTATCACAAGTTCTTTCTTGTGAAATGTGTGGAGGAGGACATTCTATTACTTAGTGTTAATAAAATGATACCCTTTCTCAAGGCTGCTCAATTGAATAACTCAATGCTTTGAATTATTAGAATGGCAAAACTCAAGGGGATTCATACTCTAATATATATAATCCTGGATTGAGGAACTTCAAAACTTCTTATAGTTAAGTCAAGGTGGAAACCTAATTCAGAATTCACATCAAGGCTACAAAGCTCTACCACCCCCAGGATTTCAGTAAAATAACACAAGCTCTCAACTTGAACCTAAATCCAATCTTGAGATCATGGTGGAGAACTTTAGAAAGTCACAGAATAAGGTAAACCAAAAGCATGATGAAGATTTCAAGCATATGAACTTAAGATTAGATCAGTTGGTGACTCACAAGAAGATGCTAGAGTAGCAAATAGCACCACAAGTAAGCTCTTTAAATTTTTGCTAGATGGACCATTTTCTAAGCCAACCTGAAAACCTAAAGGAGCAAATAAAGGTAGTAATGTGAGCGACCTTTGTTGATCTCTGATATCGATTCAGGACGTGGCAACTTTACCTGAAGGGACATCCGTTTCGTTTACAGGACAGAGATAAATGATTGGTCTTGTGGGGATGCGAGACACTTTATGTTTATGGAGTCACCACCTAATTTTTAGAAAATCAAGAAAATAATATAAGAGAAGGAATCAGGTCACTCAATGAGTATCGTCCCCAGTAGAGATTCTAGGGTTCGAAAGATCTCATCTACTTTTAGACTACCTTTCATTATAAAATATTCAGTGTATGGCTACCACATTGCTCTAGTTTTAGCACGACAGTTTGATGTATGTACATTCACATAGTACAATAGATAATAATGGAAAGTAAAGAATTATTTACAATTATTTACAGGGCTTTCCTAGTAAATACATTTGAAAGAGAAAAAGCTCGGAAATGTAAATCTAATACTAGATCTAGTAAATACCAGGTTAGCACAACTATGTGCGTTTCCATCCATTCATCCACTCGGATAGCAAGTAGGCTCAAGATAATCAATTAATGCTTCGTGAATAAGCAAATACTTGCACAATATTTATGCTTTTGTAGGAATTATTATGAGTCATTTCTAAATGATAAAAAAAGTAAGAAAAGATGCATGGTTGCATCATTGGAAAACGAAATTGATGCTCTAGCTCAGAAATGTGAACTTTCACATTATTAAATACATTTTGATGCAAAATAAAGAAAATACTTATTTTCGTGTTTGATGAGTGGAAAAGTGCAGTTCTAATGCAAAAGTACGATTTTTATATTGGAAATTTGGGATTTATGTTATAAATATGATTTTTGAATTGGAAATCTGAAAACTATGCAAAATGATGATAATTATGTCAATTGGATGCAAAATACATACTTTTATGTGAAAAATGATAATTTTTCATGTAAAGCTGTAAAAATTACATGAAAATGCCGGCTGCGGTGTAAAAATGTGACTTTTATCGATAAAATGCAGAGATTATATGAGAATGATAAATTTTATATTTTTAAAAATAAAAATGCAGACTTGATTCAAAAATGATATTTTTATGATTTTTCATATTTTAGAGCTAGAGGATGTAAAATGACAGTTTATTATGAGCAAAATAAAATAGAGATTACTCAAGCAACATGCAAATTGCTAGTCTCATCACACAATCAGAACAATTTCTCAACTACCGGCGGTAATAAAGTAAAAATGTAGTACAAAAAAGCAAACGTGCAAAAATGATTATTTGGTTCTCAAATTCGACTAAGCTTATTTTTGGGTTTTTTGAAGCTTTAGCTTCATGGGATTTTTAAGCTGTCCTCATCGAGAGGTTGAAAATGACATGTAGAATGTAAATTCGTATACGTTTGAAGTGTGCTTTAACAAAGATGTGGGTGGTTTTGGTTCAAATCAGTTTAAAAAATCCTAGGAAAAGTGCATGGAATGAGTTAAAAGTGTGTAAATTAGAAGTCTTGAGTCTTTAGTTTGACAGTATTTCAATTTGTGTGAAGGTCCCCTCCTTAAAATGAGAGATAAAGACATTTATTTATAGAAAAAGTGGATATTTATGCATAGGTACGCATCCCAAGGCTTGCATACTCATGGAAGAGCATGTAAGCGCGAAGTGAGCGTAACCATATGCTGGGAGCGCGTGGTCACACGCCCTGGCACGTAGTTACATGCAATCAATGTATTTATGCGCTGATTTTTGCACTTACGCACTCTATCCCGAGGTTGTTTCTAAGGGTTTTTGGACCTTCCGAACTAATTTTTTTATGTTCATTTTGTCTGAATTGGCTTCTATTTTCACGCGTAAGATTGTGTCATTAAGTGCGATTATGCGCTATAAAGTTTCTTACACGCTACTTCTCAGGTTTACACACACTTTTTCGGGACTGCTTTCAGAGGTTTTTAGGGCTTACTAATGTATTTTTGAGGTGGTACGAACGAACAGGCACTTGTCATATTCAAAAAGATGTTTTCACGATCAGACTCTTTTGGAGATAGTCACAACTTGATGTATGATAGTTGTCCCCTGCTTCACATGTATTCATAGTCATTTTGATACTGGTGTCAATTCATGTGAAGCAATACAAGGATGCAAAAATAGATTTGTTAGGAGGAGGTACTTACTTGATGGTGTGCCATTTAGTCTTTTGACATTGAGCTTATCATTTCTTGTACTTGTTTAATCTTCTTGAGGTGTTATGTAAATGTGGTGCAAACTTTGTGTGGCCACTGCCACTGTTGGTATTATTCTTAACACATTCTTGTGTTGCAGAAGTTAACATCTACTGTAATGTCAGGAGGTAGTGGCATCATTGTAACCTCTTCGGGTGTTAGGCAGAGTGCAATTAGAATCTCCTTAGGTGTTAAGCAGATGAAGATGTTAAGATACCCTACTAAGGTGTCAAGCAAATAGAGATGCTACTACAACCTACTGATGTGTCAAGCAAATGCTAATATAACCTATTGAGGTGTCAAGTAAATGAAAATGCTACTATAACCTACTGAGGTGTCAAGCGATTGCTAATATAACCTACTAAGGTGTTAAGAAAATGAAAATGCTATTACAACCTACTGAGGTGTCAAGCAAATGCTAATATAACCTACTGAGGTGTCAAGCAAATGAAAATGCTACTATAACCTTTTGAGATGTCAAGCGAATGCTAATATAACCTTTTGAGGTGTCAAGCAAATGCTAATATAACCTATTGAGGTGTCAAGCAAATGCTAATATAACCTATTGAGGTGTCAAGCAAATGAAAATGCTACTATAACCTTTTGAGATGTCAAGCGAATGCTAATATAACCTGTTGAGGTGTCAAGCAAATGCTAATATAACCTATTGAGGTGTCAAGCAAATGAAAATTCTACCATAACCTACTAAGGTGTCAAGCAAATGCTAATATAACTTACTGAGGTGTCAAGCCAATACAAATGCTACTAAGTAGATAGAAATGCTACTAAGCAAGTTAACATGCTACTAAGTAATTAAATATGCTATTAAGCGAGTAAACATGTTATTAAAGATGCTACTAAGCAAGTAAACATGTTGTTAAGCAGTTAAAGATGCTACTAACTGAGTAAACATGCTATTAAGCAGTTAAAGATGCTACTAAGCGAGTAAACATGCTATTAAGCAGTTAAAGATGCTACTAAGGAAGTAAAAATGCTACTAAGTAATGAAAAATGCTACTAAGGAGATAAAAAGGCTACTAAGTAATGAAAAATGCTACTAAGCAGTGATAAATGTTGTTAAGCAGTGATGATGTAGTAATGATGTCATCAGTTGTCGTGTCTCGGATTCTATTATGGTGATGTGATAATGCACTAATTATACAAGTAATATGCTTGTGTCATTTCACTTTATTTTTCCTTTTTTTGTTGAATAATGATATGATTTTCGGAGAAAATATTGTCATATGCAGTGTCCTCTGACATGTAATGTCGTGTTTATGCATTTTGTGCATTTTTGTGTGTGTTTTTCACTAGAATGCATGTTCAGGACCCCTAGGAATGCACGTGTAGGGGGCTCAAAGTGCGTGTAAGAGTGTATCGGAGTGTGCAAAGGCCGAAAGAGCGCATAACCACGCACCAAAATATGTGACTAGCGCATGGTCACTTTTTCTAACGAGTGGCCACACGGTGGACGTATGGTTACACACTCTCAATGCCCTCTCGTGCTTATTTAAATGCACTCGTAGGTGATCGGGAGAGGCTCTTACCTCCTCTCTGATGTACTTTTGGCTTCTTTTTGCATTTTTGAAGTGTTTTCACTTCTTTTCTTCTGTTTTCCTTATTTTGTTGATGTTCTGTTGCTCTCTGCACTATGGACTTCACCCTCTTTGGTGAGGTTCCTGACAACATGGATGATGTTCCTTTGACTTTTGATGCTTTGGACTTGGAGATAGATGATGTAGAGGTTGTGTAGACTGGTGCGGGAGCTACAAAGACTGATGTAGAGACCTCAACTACTGCTAGAGTTACAGAGGCTCCTGGGACTAGTGGTCAAGCTTCTTCTTATCCCTCTGGTTCTCAAAGTCATCCTACCCCATTTTAGCTTTCCCGAGGAGGTCCGATTCCCGTTGTTCATAGTTTGGAGACCCACACTTGGACTACTCATCATCATCAAGCTAGTTCTTATTTATCATCTTTTGCTAACTTCATAACTTTATTTGTATTGATTCTTAATGTTAGCATAGCATACTAGCTTTCGTTGTCTTGCCTTTCTGCTACTTTTCTATTCTTTTAAGTACTTGTTTGCATACTTTAGCCTTTGCTATCCATTTATTTAGCTCTAGCTACCTGTTATGTGCTTATTTAGCTCTAGTTGTTTGCTTTAGCTCTTGCTATTTATGAGCACTTGTTATGTTATTTTAGCTCTTACTGTGTTACTTTAGCTCTTACTGTGTTACTTTAGCTTTTGCTATTTTATCTAGCTCTTATCATATGTGTAGATCTTACTGTCTAGTTAGTAGTTGCTGTAGCTCTAGCTGTTTGTTTACCACTTGTTGTAGATCTTGCTATTTGTTAGTGCTTGTTGTGTCATTTTAGCTCTTGTTATGACTCTTATTATCTGGTTAGCACTTACTGTATGCTTTAGCTCTTGCTGTGTGTTTATTTAGCTCTAGCTGTCTGGTTAGCACTTGATGTAGCTCTTGCTGTATGTTTAGCACTTGTTGTAGCTCTTGCTGTATGTTTAGCATTTGTTGTAGCTCTTACTATTTTTCAGCACTTACCATAGCTCTTACTGTTTGCTTTAGCTCTTGTTGTGTGTTTATTTAGCTCTAGCTGTCTGGTTAGCACTTGCTGTAGCTCTTGTTGTATTTGACTTTATGTTAATTTGCTTGTTGGTGCTTCTAATTTTGATTTTATTTGTGCAAAAATAAGAAAAAGAAATATTTTAGATTTTAATTGATTGTAGCCTTATGGGCTTATCACTGTGCTGCCTGGTAGCTTCAATAAGGCCAGCTTCTATTATATGGGTCTTCCATCATGTGCGAAGCGCATGGTTGCTGGGAAGGGCTTTGATGACATTATTTTTTCCCTTACATACAGTTATTAGACATCAAGTCAGACTGCAATGTATGCTCTCATCCAGTGGTGGATGGACACCACCTACATGTTCATTTGCCTTTCGGAGAGATGACTATCACTCCTCTAGATTTTGCTACCATTACCGGGCTGAGTTTCTCTGGAGAGCCAGTCCTTTTAGTAATGAGGTGTATAGTTCTACTACAGTGAGGAAGAGATGGTTGAAGGATATGTTTGGGGTTACCGCTTCTGTGGAGTCAGGTTGTTCTGCTTTGATTTGATATATGGAGCTTGTGGCTAAAGTTAGGTTGGGGTATGACAATGGTCATGTAAATTCAAAGCAGTTGGCTTGATGCTTCCTATTTTACCTTCTCAGCATCGTTGTCTTCTCGAATGCTTTAGGCACTGGTTACCTACAGCTGTTGCCTGTCCTACAGAATTTGAAGGATTTGTCGAAGTATAGTTGGGATACGACTACTTTTTCTCATATGTACTTTGGTTTGATGTGGCTTGAAGAGGAGGTTCATGGATAAGCAACTGCTTATTCATGCTGGACGTGAGTGTGATCTCTTGTCTTTACTGATTATCTTATTGATTCTTGATGTTTTGACTTCTTTTCTTTGACAAATCTGGGCTTATAAGTTTGGAGTACTTCCTCGTCCTACTATTGAGCATTTCTCGGAGAGTGGCTTTCCACGATACCCATAGTGGATCAAGAAGACATCTAATTTAATTGAGAGTCTTGCGGAGGCGAGGGATTTCTTGAGCAGGTTGACCTATGGCAAGGTATGGTGGATTTTCGATCCTAATTTTCTTAGTTCTCGATGATCTTTTGTTATCTTATTTCTTAGGCAGATTCATGCCCAATGGTGGCTGTTGAGATAGGACTGGTCGTTAGAGATGATGGTGGCCTGACGTCTAATGCAGAAGAGGGTCTTATTGGTCAGCCTTTTTGATAAGGTATGGTACCTAGGTGAGCGAGTCCTTTACTGGTGGGATAGACAATTTATGAGGAGAGTCCCTGTTGCTCCCCCTTGTGATATGTTCTAGGGTCAGAAGCTTGCTGAAGCTGAGAGAGGGTATCCTTCTAAGGATATCTTGGAGGAAGCACACTTCTCTTATATGACTACCTTGGTCCTATAGTTGATTGATATTATAGCCAGTGATTTCGTTCCACCACCTCAACCTCCTTAGGCGGATCTAATATAACCTTCGGGGTTCAAGAGTTGGGGCTTCACAAGCACCCTAGGGTCGTTCTGCTTCCAGGGTAGCATCCTTTGACCCAGTACATTTCTTAACTTTACTTTTTCCTATTTACATACAAACATGTAACAGACTTTGTTAGCGATAATTTATAAATGACATGGGTTATGAGAGCTTATCTACCGCGTCGAGGATATCGCCAGAAGAGATCGGGTTCTTCTTGCTTTGATGAGGAGGGTACCCCTAGGACTTAGGGGATGACTCATGCTAGTGGCGTGGCATATGGTGATTCAGTTCTTAGTGACCTGGTGGACACGGTGCCCCTGATGTTATATGTATTATCGATTATAGGAGCTGTGACCCATTTTCCTCTACCTAGACCTGACACGTCATTGCCAGGCATAGTACCTACAAACAGTACTCATGTCGGTCTTTAGCCTCTATTTAGAGCTTTTGCTTTCTTTTATTTGCTTGTTATCTGTCTTCTTTTATTGCTTTGCAGGTGCCTATTTCTACTGCTCAGCTTTGGTATACTACTATGACCAGCGAACATGAGTATTTTATAGAGTTTACTGGTGAACATAACGTATGTCTTCTTTTTATTGAATGTTTATTCTACCCGTTTTATGCAAATGCATATGTCTTTATGAATATATGAATATGATGTTTATTTAATGCAGAGTCAGTACAACCTTGCTAGCCATGAGTAGGAGAGTGAGCGAGCTTCTTGGAGTGATCGTGTTCAACAGTTAGAGTGGGAGGTGGCCGCTCTTCGCATGGATCAGGATGATGAGGCATCTGGCTGGGAAGGTAGAGATGCCTTAGTGGATTCAACTCTTGCTTCTGATGGCGACCACGGCTGATGTATTTGTTTACGAGGCTAGGTGTAGGCATTTGGCTATAATTGATTGATGTTGTACCATTCCCCGAGATTAGAGACTCTAGGTATGCATATTAGGTATCTGTCCCATACATTGTACTTTGTGACATTTATTGTATCAGCCATAGCTTTATAAGGCTTTGATTGATTGACTTTCATGCTTTTTGATGATGACTGTAACATTTGTTCTGTTGTATGATCATTCTGTCTGATGATGATTATCCTGTTTTGTCTACCTCTTTCATTTGTCCCTTTTTTGCCTAGGGCAGCTCCTTTCGGAGCTTTTTGAACCTATTTAGGTTTATTTTTCTTCCTTTTTTGCATAGGGCGTCTCTTTTTAGAGCTTGTTGCACTTAGTTGAGTTTATTTTTCTTTCCTCTTTTAACTAAGGCATCTCTTTCGATAACTTTTTATGCCTAGCTTGGTTTCTCTTTTTTTTTTGAGGTTTGATGATAGCAGTTTACAATCTGAAGAGAGATCAAGAGATAGATGAGAACTGCAAGAATGTAATGAAAGGATGCAAATTCTACTTAGCATATTTCGATGGATTCAGATGATAATGATCTATTACATTTTCTCAAATGGACTTGTATAATTTTACAATCATTCGCATGTTTACTGAAAACATTTAAGAAGGGCATAAATGCATGCATTTATTTAAATTTTGACTTGATAGTACTCCTGTCCTTAGCTAGCCTTTTCAAGTTTTCCAACTAAGTATTTTCTCTCAGCTTCCCTAACTTTTGCCTAGGCTGCCCTTTCAGGTTTGCAACCTAGCAGGAGGTCCCTTAATTTTGTGCCTAAGTCGCCTTTTTTTGATTTTCTACTCAGCATGGTTTTGTTATAATCTTTTTTCAATTGTTTTTTTAAATTTGCTTTAGACATAATATTTCTTTAAGCGATCTGTGTTGATTGGCTCAAAGAATACATTCCCTTCGAAATCCATTAGCTTAACTGCTCCCTTTGATAAGACAATTTTGACTCGATACGAGCCTTCCCAGTTTGGCCTAAACTTCCCTCTTAGGTTAGGAATGGCTTGCTTTAGCACTTAGTCCCCTACTTTCACACTCATGTGCCTTATTTTCTTGTTAAAGGCCCTCGTCAATCGAGCCTGATACAGCTGTGTATGGTACAATGCTTTGAGTCTCTGGTAGTCTAGGAGGGTGAGGTTATCGTATCTTTACTACGCCCATTGTGCTTCAAGAAATTCAGATTCAATTGCTACTCACAGTGATTTAATCCCCATTTTCATCGGGAGTACTGCTTCAGATACATATACTAGTGAAAAAAATGTAGCCCCGGTTGAAGTTCTAACTATCGTTCAGTATCCCCACAAAGCATACGACAATTTGTCTACCCAATCTCAATGAGTCTGAGTCATTTTTTTTATAAGATCTTCTAAATGTTCTTATTTACAGCTTCAACTGCCCCGTTTGCTTATGGTCGGTAGGGTGAAGACTTGTAATGTTCCATCTTAAAACTTCTTAGCAATTCTCTCACTTCCCCTTGGAATTGAACACCATTATCTGAGATTATATGATAGGGGATTCCGTATCAATAAAAGAAATTCTTCTTGATGAACTTTGCCACTTTTTTTGCCCCCAGTTTTGTGTACGATTCTGCTTCGACCCATTTTGTGAAATAGTTGACTACCATTAGGATGAATCTGTGCTCGTTCGAGGTTGTTGGGTGAATTTCCCTAATTATATCCAGTCCCCATACTGAGAAGGACCATGGAGAGAAGATGGAGTGTAATTCTATTGGGGGAAGATGTTAGTGATATGCCCTAGGCCAATTATGTAATGGCCATATTTTGACTTTGTCATATTTCTATTTTATTAATAAAGAGGCATTTTTATTATTACTGGCTAATTCTAGTAGTATCCTTGATTAGTTAATTCTACCTAAGATCATCAAGTACATGACTTGATAGTAAAACTCTTAGGTGATACTTGAATTCTAATCTAAATATCCCTAGTCAATTATTGTTGTGGGAACAACAATGAATAAAGATTAGTATGAGGTTGACTAATGATTAAGCTTCGATCATCATGTATATGGGATATTAAGTCAAACTTATAGGTTTAGAGAAATGATGTACTGGATCGATGCAATATGAGAATACCACATGGATTATTGTCATTGGTAATTCTCATGAAAGTAGTACTATTTTGGTCCTCAGACCTGAAATCACCAAGGTTTCCTGCATGATAAATTCTGTATTTTGACACATCCCTACATCATATTTAATCATATGGCAAAACAGGTTGTGATTGGATATAGAATTTGTTGTGTGAGGAAAGTGAGTGATTAAGATGGAATTTGTTCCTCAATTATTTTGAGAAGATATCTGTGGGCCCCTCAATGAGTTAGACTAAAGAGAAACGCATGACCATGCTATAATGTATTGATAAAGAGTTATCAGTATTAGATAAAGCGTTATCAGCATCAGTCCTCTTAGTATCGAGAAACAATATGATTGAACGATATAAGGATGACATAATCCATGCCACATGTTCAATCAGGATATCACGTGACAAAAGTGTTAGCATAGATGTGCCCTAGTGCCATTTTATAATAATGACATTGTAAATTATCCCAAATGGTAATAAAATATTCATTTAAATAAAGTGTTTATTTATTTGAGTATTTATCCTTTAGCATTATGTTAAATAAATTTATCATCAAGAGTTGATAATATGAGCTACAAATTTATTTAGTACATGTGCTATAAATTGTTCATAGTTAATTAATTAATATTTGGGTAATGTTAATTAGACTATCACCTTTGTCTATTTTCCTTAATTAGTATGTGATGCTAATAGTGGGAGGTAGTGAGTCTCATACTACTTGATATGTGATATCAGAATAGACATATGGATACTCATGTGATAGGTGGATTGAATAGTGACATTAGATTAGTGATTGCAAGGATATTCATTTATAGTCAATGATTACAGTCTAGGTCATAATGGTGCATATAGTCCTTTGACCTGAGGTGACACGGTCATCCACATTTGAGTGGTTAGAGTTTATTACCACTTACATACTTGTGTTATTCACACATGGGTATATGGTGTGTGGTGGCTCTAGTTAGTTTAATATAGGGATGAGTGTTCAGCCAAGATAGGATTCATTGTCTAGAGTGAACTGGGATAGATCCTATGCTATCTAAGATTATTCTAGATGAATAGAGTTCCTGGCTAATACAAACATAACATAGTCTGAAAGAGTTTAGTGCTAGAAAGTGTTTCTAGTATTTGTTATGTTTTATCAAGAATAACTTAAGATGAGGTCATATGATAAAGCTATTAGAGTTTGACTTTAACTTGACTCTAGGCTATATCGGGATCTTCTAATGAAGGGATTCTAGTGCACGGTAATTATGACCATAAGGGTTCATGTGAATCACCATATGCATTCATTTCTAATTGGGTAGTTGTGATATCGATGCTAGGGGCCACTCATAACTTATGAGAACTAAATATGTATAATTGGGATTTTCACATTTAGGTTTGAAAGAGTTTCAAATAATATCAAGAGTTGATATTATATTCTCATTGCCAATTAGATATGAACCTAGTAAGTCACACCTAAAAGAGTTTTTTCCATATCACCTTATTAATCTAGTTATTGATTAAGGACTTTAATCAATTAATTAAGACTAATGGAATTGGATTTATGCTTTGAGCAATGATTCTAGCATATCATGAAATCTAATTCCACCAAGAGTTTAATTATTAAATACTTGATTAATATGAGATATTAATTAAAGTGTTAAATTAAGAGTATATGTTATTTTCTTATGGACTTGGATTAATGGCCTAAGGTGTGTGGGCCTAGGCCTAAAAGAGTTTTGGCCCAAAGATTAATCCAAGGCCCATTAACTTAATGAAGGCCCATTAGTTTGATGGAATGGGCTTGGGCTAAGTGTTGGCCCAACCCTAAGGCCCATTAGTTTGATGGAATGGGCATTGAGCCAAGTGTTGGCCCAATCAAAAGGCCCAAGTCCATCAACTAGGCCCAATTGATTTATGGATTGGGATTGGCCCAAAAGTTGGTCCAACAACCAAACCCAAGTCCATTTATCAATTTAAGTCATTTTGGCATATTAGGAGATATTTTCTCTTATGTGTGTTTAGTTGACTTTTGGGGCAAGTTGAGTTAGTGGGTTGTGTAGAGAAAATATGTGTGGATTAAATACATGAGATGTGTTTAATATATATCTACATATATTCTCTACACTTATTAGATATTTATACATATACACTCTTAACTAAGTCATGAGGTGGCCTTCTAATGATGATGGTGTAACCGATATTTGTATGTATATATCTAACTTAACCTTAATTCTCTACATGTAAATATAACCTTAAGAAGAGTTCTAAAGGTTAAGGTTTTTGATATCCATTAAGAGTTAGTGGAGGTTGTAGAGACAAAAAGGAAACCAAACATGTATCGAATATAAACTCCTATATCTTGCTAGTGTGATCAAATTAGTTCAAGCTTCTTAGGTCAATAGAGAGCTGCTTGGAACTACACTAGATTGAAAGTAAGAAGGTGATTGGAGAGCTTTGATGTTTCAAGCTAGAAGCCATACACTTGGGTGGCTAGGCATTAATTCAAAGAGCAATCTATTGTAGTAAATACTTATGGTCTACATAAAACTCTTAGGAAATTATAAGTATTCTGCCAATATGATTTTCTAAGTTTTATGTATATACATGTTAATGTATGTTAGCTATGTGTTTAAATGCAAAATGGATCTTAGGAATGGAAATTCTTTATGTGATGAAGGGTTATGAGAAAGTAAATTTTTGAAATTTACTTTAATTAGGTTAATGCTCACCACATTATACTTAAAGCCTAGGTAGCATAACTGATTTCCTTCAAGTGGTATCAGAGCTTTATTTTGCACTTAACACATGCTAAATTTAATGATAATTGCAAGAGTTGCATTATGCTTAATATATGTTTGACGTATATGAATAGTTTGATCATAAACTTAGGTTACATCCTTGATTTGTAATAATAATTAGTTTTATTATTTGCTATGTAATTAAGAGTTAGTTATAAAGAAATAGGATGTAATTTTAACCTTGGAATGCCAAGGATTTGATGTAATTCACAAGTGTTGTGAAATGGGAGCTTGAAGAGTTCAAGAAGGAGATGGTGGAGTGAAGACTCGACTCAGTACCAAAAGCCCATGTAATGAGTCAGCACCATGGTGACGACTCGGCACATGTTGTCCCTTTCATGAGTTGGCACACCCGTAATGAGTCGGCACACTCACCCTCTGTAACGAGTCGGCACGCCCATGACGAGTTGGCACAGTCCCTTTATCAACCTTTGGTTTCAAGGCCATTTTGTTATTCTAAGAGTTAGAATAGAATGGATCCATGATCAATCCATATTTGTTCATCCATGATGCATGTTCTATGTATATATGTGATATATATGTTGAAAGCATGTCATATGTGATGCCATGCAATATGCATATGAGATATGTATATATGAAAAATGTCATGTTTAGTACACATGTGTTGTATGCCATGTTAAATGGCTAATGTGCAAAATGAGACCTTAAGTAAAGACTCAAAAATCTTCCAAACAAATTTAGGTCTTAGCTCTCCATTGGAGCAATAACTTGCATGGTTTTGGATTATGTACATCAGCTATGGACACATTGGGGTGTACATGAGTTCCAAGAGATTCATGTAGTGTTATTGTTAAGCATGAGATATTGTGGGTGTATAAACACACTGCATGCCAAGAATGGCAAATAGGCGTACCCGAGGTCTATGGTGTTAAAGTTTATACATTTCACTGATTCAATAGTGTAGACCTAACTAATGCCAAAGGCCAAGAACGAAAATGTGTACTTGAGGCCCATAACATTAGGAGACGGATTGATGGAACCTCATATAAGATGCAATGGCAAGAGTTGCCCACTTAATGAGAACTAAAATTCTAAGAATGGCAATGTGTACCTGAGGGATATTAGTGATTATTAAGAACTCCATCACCCAATAGAAACCCATCCAACAAGGGATTTCTATTTCCTATTTGGAAGTGTAGGATTCGCAAAGTTAGTGGGAGACCATTTAATAAAAGACCATATCTTATGGTAAAATTACAATGTCAAAGAACTAACTAATATTGTTACCTTTGTAGAAAATTGATAATATGAGACCATCAAACCCACTATCCGTCATACTTGACCAATATAGGCTCGCGGGCCCTAATTTTGTTGATTAGCTTAGGAATCTAAAAGTTGTTTTAGCTTTCAAAAAGATTCTTTATGTATTGAATCAATCACCATCTGCAACACTTCCCGATAATGCTTCCCAAGAGGAGCGAGTAACTCTAGAAAAATGGAATGATGATGATTTGCAAGCATGATGCATAATGTGGGCTTCCATGAACACCGAGATCCATCGGCAACATGAGAAGTACACAAATGCTAAAGAAATCCTACTTCAGCTACAATAGTTATTTAGTAAACAAAGTAGGACCGCAAAATATGAGATATCTAACCGGTTATTTCGTGCTAAGATGAAGGAAGGTGAGGATGTTGGAGTCCATGTGAACTCCATAATTAGATCTATGGAGGAGCTAGAGAGTCTATACTTCATAATGGATTTCCATCTCTAATTGGATTTGATCCTACAATCACTTCCCGAATCTTTTGGGCAAACAATTACAAATTTCCATATGAATAAAATAAAGTGCACTCTTACAGAGCTTATGAACATGCTAGTGATGACCTAAAAGGCTATCCAAAGTAGCAAGGGGAAGGATGTTGCTCTTATTGCATCTTTTAGTAAGACTAAGAAGAAAGGCAATAAGAAGAATAAAGGCAAGACAAGTGTTGTTAAGCCTAAGGGTGGCATAGCCAAGAAGAAAGGCAAGGCCAATGAGAGGGAAGAGCAAGACAATGGAAAGTGCTTTCTTTGTCAAAGAGAAGGACATTGGAAGAGAAATTTTCCTAAGTTCCTCAAGTCTTCTAAGATAAAAGGATAGGGCAATCATGGAGAAGGTGAGACTTTCTCTAGTTTAATTACTTCTAAATGTTCTAAGAGCTCATCTAATGCATAGGTATTGGATACCGGTGCTAGTTCTCACATTTATTTATCTTTATAAGATCTAGCAAATGAGAGAAAGTTGAGGCCTAATGAAGTAACCTTAAAGCTTGGCAATTGTGCAAGTGTTGTGACCAAGGATATAGAATCTACTTCTATTGATTTGTATGATCATGTTTTATTGTTGGAAGATGCATTATATGTACCTAATGCCTATAAAATATTGTCTCTATTTCTAGTTTGACTAGAAAAGGTTATGAATTTCTTTTCAAAAGAGACGTTGGTAATATTTACTTTGGAATTAATAAAATAGGCGTGGGTTATTTAATACATGGTTTATATTATGTTGATAATGATCCCAATAACAAGGAGCCTCAAGTAAATGTGAGTAATGGAAATGTAATGCTAATTGAAATGCCTCTAACTCCAAACATCTATAGCACTTGAGATTATGTCACATTGCCGAAGATAGGATCACGAAGTTGGAAAGGATGGGAATCTTAAGCACTTGAATTTGCATCCAATCTGACTTGTGAGGCTTGTCTTCAAGGCAAAATGACTATATCACCATTTGTTGGACAAATGGCAAGAGCCAAAAATGTGTTGGAAATCATATATAGTGATGTATGAGGACCATTTATAGAAATGGCTAGAGGTGGTTTCTACTACTTTGTAACCTTTATAAATGATCTATCAAGGTTTGGGTACTTATTTCTTATGAAGAACAAGAGTGAATCCCTTGAAAAGTTCAAGGAATTCAAAGCCCAAATAGAAAACTAAACTGGAAAAAGTATTAAAACTCTAAGATCATATGGAGGAGGTGAATACTTAAGTACCGAGTTCATTAAGTTCCTAAAGGAACATGGCATTACATCACAACTCACACCACCTGGAACACCTCAATTGAATGGTGTGTCCGAAAGGCGGAATCGTACCCTATTGGATATGGTAAGTTCAATGATGAGCTACACTAATCTTCCCATTTCACTTTGGGGTTTTGCATTCCAAATAGCTTGCTATATCCTTAATCGTGTCCCATCCAAATCAGTTTCTACTACACCATATGAGATATGGTATGGTAGAACACCAAGTCTTAAACATGTTAAGATTTGGGGATGTCCGGCTTTTATTAAAAGGCTAAAATCGGACAAGCTAGATGTGAAATTGATTAAAGAAAGGTTTGTTGGATATCCTACAGACAGTTTAGGTTATTGCTTTTATCTTCCTGCTGAACAAGTTATTATTGTAAGCAGATATGCTATTTTCCTTGAGAAAGAGTTTCTAAAGAAAGGTGGCAAAGGAAGGAAGATAACGTTAGATGAAGAGTCATTTAAAGAAGCCCAACAAATTGATCAAATGGATATTGATCAACCCAAAGAGCCTATACTAATTGAAAATGTCATCACATCGACTCCTAGAAAATCTAGTAGGGTATCTCATCCTCCGGAGAGATACGGCTTACTTCATGATATGCAAGAGTTGCATGTTCATGAAGAAAGTATTCATGTTGATGATCTTGCTATATATGAAGAAGCTTTATGTGATAAAGATTCTTCAAGATGGATTAAGGCTATGAGAGCCGAAATGGATTCCATGTATGCTAACCAAGTCTTGACACTTGTTGATCCTCTTGAGGGAATAGTTCCCATTGGGTGCAAATGGAATTTCAAGAGAAAGATTGGTGCAGATGGAAAGGTAGAGACTTATAAAGCTAGGCTTGTAGCGAAAGGGTTTCGCCAAGGGGAAGAAGTCGACTATGAGGAGACCTTCTCACCCGTAGCCATGCTTAAATCCATTTGGACTCTTCTAGCTATAGATGTACACTATGATTATAAGGTTTGGAAAATGGATGTCAAAATTATCTTCCTTAATGGTTATATTGAGGAAGACATATTAATGGAACAACCCAAGGGTTTTGAATCCAAGGATGGCTCAAAAGTGTGCAAGCTTAATAGATATATCTATGGCTTAAAGCAAGCTTTAAAGAGTTGGAAGGCTATTCATTCTTATGGATTTATTAAGAATGAAGATGAGCCACGTGTTTACAAGAAGGTTAGTGGGAGCCAACTCACTTTCCTTATCTTGTATATGGATGACATTTTACTGATTGGAAATGATGTCGGAATGATGACTTCTGTGAAAGTATGGCTATCTAAAACTTTCTCTATGAAAGACTTAGGGGAGGCAACTTATATTCTTGGGATTCGAGTCTATAGAGATAGATCGAAGAGAATGATAGGTTTATCCTAAAGTCTTTACTTGGAAAAGGTGTTGAACAAGTTCAACATGCTTGATTCTAAGAAAGGATTGTTACCATTTAGGCATGGTGTTCATTTATCCAAGGGAATGTCTCCTAAGACACCTGAGGACATGGCACAAATGGCCAAAGTTCCTTATGCTTCGACAATAGGAAGCTTAATGTATATTATGTTGTGTACAAGGCCTGACATTGCCTATGTTGTTAGTGTGACTAGCAGGTTTCAATCCAACCCAGGTTTGGAACACTGGATGATAGTCAAGGCAATCTTTAAGTACCTGAGAATGACTAAAGATTTGGTCTTGACTTATGGAGAAGGTAATTTACACATAGATGGCTTCACATATTTTAATTTTTAATCAGATGTGGATGACAGAAAATATATCTCTAGGTTTGTATTTATCTGTAATGGAGGTGCAGTGAGTTGGAAGAGTTCTAAGAAAATTATGACTGTTGATTCCACTACAGAGATCGAGTACATAGCTGCATCGGATGCTGCTAAAGAAGCTATTTGGATTAAAAAGCTCATAACTGAACTAGGAGCGGTTCCTTCCATTGAATCACCAATTCCTCTCTATTGCGACAATAATGGAGCCATTGCTTTGGCAAAGGAACCGAGGTCTCACCAGAATTCCAAACACATAGAAAGATGCTTTCATATTATTAGAGAACTTATTGGCAAGGGCGATGTGCTCGTGCAAAAGGTAGCTTCAATCGATAATATGACTGATCCACTGACTAAGGACTTACTCAGCTATAGTTAGACTGTCATTTTGAGAAGATGGGTTTTAGATATTATAGTGAATGGTACTAGTAAAAATGGCAGATTGTTAGCATAGATGTGCCCTAGTGCCATTTTGTAATATGTAATGACATTGTAAATTATCCCAAATGAAAATAAAGTATTCATTTAAATAAAGTGTTTATTTATTTGAGTATTTATCCTTTAGCATTATGTTAAATAAATTTATTATCAAGAGTTGATAATATGAGCTACAAATTTATTTAGTACATATGTTATAAATTGTTCATAGTCAATTAATTAATATTTGGGTAATATTAATTAGACTATCACCTCTGTCTATTTTCCT